>JAYDZE010558877.1:0-12839 GCA_034509125.1 Monilaria moniliformis | reverse complement strand
TCGGAGATGGTGTCATTGGTGGTGCAAATGATGGTCATGTCAATATAAGCATTCCTCCTGATATTTTGTTGAATGAAGTTGGTGATCCTTTTAGAAGCATTGTTTTAAGCACATATCCACGAGCCTTGGATCATAGAGATTTAGGGTATTACTTACAGGATCGTGCGATACTTGCTCCTACTTTGGATGTCGTTGAGTCTATTAGTCAATTCATGATTCATTTAGATGATGCTGAATGTCGTGTTTATTTAAGTTTAGATAGCATATCAAAGTCGGACTCGCATATGAATGCTTTGGCTGAGCTACACACCGTTGAATTTTTGAATATTTAAAGTGCTCTGGTACTCCTAATCATGAGCTGCTATTGAAAGTGGGTACGCCTGTTATGTTGTTGCGAAACATAGACCATGCTAACGGTTTGTGTAATAGTACAAGGTTGATTATTACACGTTTAGGTAATCAAATTTTAGAAGCAAAAGTATTAAGTGGGCATAACGTGGGCCATAAAGTGTTGATACCAAGGATGACTTTAACGCCTGCTGATCCAAGATTGTCGTTTAAGTTCCAACGGCGCCAATTTCCTTTGATTGTGTTATATGCAATGACATTTAACAAAATTCAGGGCCAATCTCTCGCTCATGTTGGATTGTTTTTTAAAAGACTTGTCTTTAGTCATGGACAGTTGTACGTTGCAGTGTCAAGGGTCACAAGCCGGGAAGGTTTGAAGATATTAATCTACAATTATGATGATGGTACTTCGGAAACAACGGTTAATGTCGTGTACCATGAAGTTTTTCAGAATTTATAATGTAATATGTGTTACTTTTTCAGACGTCATTATTGTTTTCTACATTTTCCTACGTACTATTAAAGAATTCGAATGAAGATTTTTATAATATAATTATATTCCATGTGTGTTATATGATTGTGATCAACTATACGAATTACATAGTGTTTTGTTTTACTTCAACTATTGCGATGGAGAGCTTTTTTACACATATTATATGGGAAAAATATATATTAAATGAATACAAATATAATCGTATCAAAACAGAGTAATTATTTTAGCCGTGCAACGCACAAAGTAATTATTTTGGCCGTGCAACGCACGGGTTACACTCTAGTTTAAATAAATGCCAAAAAAGTTGAACACTATATTTCGTGAGAACCGAACTTGTTAGCTGAATATAATTATGATAAAACTTTGCCACTGAGGTAAGTGGTGACCCACAAAATATAAGTTGGAAAATATATATTTGTATTTTGGTCCAACTTAAAATTAGAATCTAATTTTCGTGGATAAATTGAGCCATTATTACTCCAAATTAAGCCTTATCTTGAAAATGAAGTAATACATGTGTGACAAACTCGTCACAAATCACATGTCTGAGTTCTCAAGGGCACACGTATGGGATTTCGTCGCATAATCTATAATAATTTAACCTCGCATACATTAGGGTTCTTTTCGTTCAAGAAAATCATACCATCTTTTACAAATTGATCAAATCAACCGTTAATTTACAATAAGACCATAGCGCGTTCCTCATGTCTCTCGTGAAATTAAATTTGAGAAAAAGATAGTGTAAGATTATGATATATGTGAAGGTGTGTGAGAGCAATGAAATGAATCCAATAGGTATAAGTAAAAAAGAAAATGAAATGGTTGAGTAGAAATGAAAATTAAACGACACCGTTTAGTGATCAATTAAGTATAAAATTGATAAGGTTCAAGTATAGTACAATTCAATTGTGTTTTCAATTGCACTCGAAATGATGTTGTTCAGTGCCTCTCTACCGGATTAGCCTTTTTTTTTTTATGAAAATGAAAATGCTCGAACCATAGGGGTGGTGAGCAAAACATCCAGTCCAAAAATATCAAACAAAAAGGACACTAGAACACCTAAGCAGCAAGACAACAAGTTCAGAAACTGCAACAAGCCAAGGAAAAGTAAAGGCTTTCAGCAAATAATAAATACTCATCAAACTTAATACGGCAATCAACCTCTAGGAGACAAGCACCAATGGAAAGCCAACTTACCGACATTAATCACAGTAAGTGCCTACTTTGTGTACTCTTGGAGGCCCTCCATCTTCTGATTTCGTCCAAATTGTCGAGCATCTATCCGGGGAGAAGGGAAATTTCGGATTAGCCTATAATTGTGTGTATGTCCTCTTTTCTATCCTCCGAAAAAATGGGGAAGCCCCACTTACGAAAGCTAGAAAGATTTATGTGTAAATATTTAAGAATGAGGTCAAAATTACAAAATAATGTTAAGTTTATGATTTACAATAAACTGGTGGGGACGAGTCATAACTTAGGCGGGAAAATACTGATCAATAGCATGACACATGTGTGTGTTGCTAAATAGATAATCTGCAAATAGGTAACTGACACATACATACATATGGTATGTACATGACTGCAGAATATAAGAATTATATAGAAACGTCCATCTGTTCACCGCATTCATTTAAATTTAATTATTATTTTTGTCCGTCACTTGTAGCAATATCATGTAGTAAGATAGTCAAATTCAACTACTAGTCATTCTCATACCTATGTCTTGTTAGTTTTTCATTAATAATTGTTAAATATTATTGCATTTTTGCAATTTGTGCTTCGGTTTTAGTTAATAAATGCTTTTAGGATTGATTGTTTTATTGTTTACTTCATTATTAGACTGTATTACAGTTTTTAATTAGTTTATACTTGATACTTTTTGTTACTACGAAGTATTAAGGTCTATGATTAATGTCGATTAGATTATGATTATATATGGTATATAATTTGTTTAGTTTTATATTTTGGACTATATATACTAGGCTTGGTGAATTGGTTTGAAGACATTATTAATTTATAAATTGCTATCTTGCATTGTTTTATCTTGCATTGTTTTCATGGTTTAATGTGATCCATTGAAAAAGGGGAAGAAAAATGAAGCTTTGGGCCAATTTGCCAGGTATGAAGGTGGCCACTTAGAACCGGACCACAACTAGATTCACGATTAGCGGTTCCAAACCAAAATCGTGAGGTATGCTTTTTGGTTCGGTTTCAGTTTGGGTAGCCCTAGAATTGGACTGGGTTGATGATTTTGCAGTCGGTTATTTTTAGGTCTGTCTGATTGCAATTCATCATATAAGTCATTATCGAATAACTTAGGTAAAAAAATTACAAGTAGATTACAACCACATATAACTTTAAATAGCCCTTTAAACCGTGTGTCTTCATTTCCAAGTTAATACCGCACCAAAATATTTCATCAGTACAGAATATATGTCAGTACAATGTCATTAAGTCTGAATTTTGACATATATAGTGAAACGAATAATGAAAGCAAACGCAGTTCCACGAGATAGGATCGAAGAATGTTCAACATTTTGATTTCACACCATCATTGATTTTTATTTTTGTTGGTACATTTTTTATACTAATATTAGAACAAATGTTAAATAGTTAGATAGTGCAAATAGATAGTTTATTTTGAGCAAAAGACATAGTGCTACATCTTTTCGAAATTGTTCTTCTATCCAAATAACACAAACTTCTCTCCACCATTCGATCCCACCATCCCAAACCTAACCCCAAATTCATGATATACATCATTATGGAATGACTTAAGTACAAAAGCTACAAGTAGACTTCAATCACATACAACTTTAAATAGTCCTTAAACTACGTGGCTTCGTTTCCAATTCCATATGCTGCCTAGATATTTCATCACTACACTAAACATGTCACTTGCGACATTATTAAGTCCACACGTGACATATATTGGTAAAACGAAGAAAGAAAGCAAGCACAATTCCATGAGATGGGATCAAAAAATGCTCAACGATTAGCTTCTACCTAATTAATCATAGATACTAGATACTCAAAAGCCTCTTCATCACATGGAATGCTAAGGCCACACTCATGATCAAAGCCAAACTCTTCTTCTGCTTGCTGCAAGAGGCTCTGAAACCCAGGCTTGCTTAAATACGAAATCGGGACGACATATCTGATTTTGTTCTTCCCCACATACACTACAAAATGGCCTTTTGGCACATCCAATGGCAGTCCTTCTTCAATCTCATAACTTTCTTTCTTTCCTATCCTTGTGCATCTCTTAATGATCTGCTTAATCACTGCTTTTTGTAACACTTTGTTGGATTTTCTGATGGCCATTTTGGTCTTATATTTGAAGAAAATAGGAGTATATATCACAAGCATGATTATTATAGAGGTGATGAGAGAATTTTGATTGTGTTGAAAAGAAGTGAGGGAGAGTTCACCTATTTATAAAGTGCGGAATTTTCTGTTGGCAAAATTAAACTGCTAGGGGGGGGGGGGGGATAGGGGGTTATATTTTTGTCTTATTCTTGTATTTTACTTCCTCTAGTCATTAAAAA
Organism: Monilaria moniliformis; assembly: GCA_034509125.1. Taxonomy (NCBI): domain Eukaryota; kingdom Viridiplantae; phylum Streptophyta; class Magnoliopsida; order Caryophyllales; family Aizoaceae; genus Monilaria; species Monilaria moniliformis. The sequence continues at coordinate 8,450 of JAYDZE010558877.1, read as the reverse complement.
AAAATAGAAAAATCTCACGCGGTCGAAGCTCATATTATATAATTGATCACATGAAAAGGGCTAAAGTTTTAATTTTTATTTTTTTAGTGAAAGAAGAAGGGTTAAAATTTACCTCACCCGAATTCATTATTTATTACAAACCATGTTCCCATTCTAGCTATTCTTGCGTCGTTTCACATACATTACATAGTAGTTGGAAAAAAAAAAGTGTGATTGTATATTTTGCATGTCTTTGCTAAATGAATGTAAATAATGTAGAATTAGTAAACAATTATATGTAATCGGGTATCAAATTAAGAAGGTGGCAAGCTGAAATTAATTGTAAATTCTATATATATAAAAGTCACAGCTTTTTCATGAAGTTTGGCAACTCTTCAGAATGTCAAGATTTTATAAGATCTTTTGAAATAAATTAAGGGACCCAACTTTCTCCTTAGAAAAATATTTTTTTTTCATAAAACTCTCTTATAATGATGTCTTTGTAATAACAAGCAACAAACTTTGTCGTTACTACTTGCTTTAATTTTAAAGTAGAGCATAGTTTTTCTAAAAGTTATAACATCTTATAAATATATAAAGGGATAAATTCAAATTTATAATTGTAATAAGGTATTATATGTCTTCGTTACCTTTTGAACAATTTGAAAAAAAAAATTGCATTTAATTTCAATGATATTCTTACGAATTAAAAGAATAAACATATTAGCCAACTAATATGTGGGAGAACCCGACACCGTTGATGATGGGGATATATTGATACAAATACACAAGACAGAAGGCATAAAACTATAAGTTTTCAAGTATAAAGCAAAATGCGCCTAAATTATCAAGAGTAAGGTTAGGTTTTGTGATCTGTACATATCAAACTCATCTGATTGGTTGTGACCTAAATTTCATCCAATTATATTCATCCCTCAGTTTTGGTAAAAAAAATAAAAAATATTACATTGTGTTTGATACTAGTATTTCGAAATTGAATATATACACTCAGAGAATTAGTCTTGAAAATCAATGGACTCACATATAAATTAATGAGACAAATTCTCCAAATGTTGAATAAGTTGGAAATCACCAAAACATTTTAAGTCGATAAATGAGTTCAACTGAATCAAATATAAGATGGTGAATAGTTTGTTGATGGCTTTTGCAATTTGGAAAATAGAGGAAATAATTAACTCAATTTATTGTAAGATTCAAAAAAATATATATTGTTAAACAGAAAACTGCATACCATTATACACAAATATTTATTACCTATACTATTATATGCAGAAAAAAAAATTATTTTTTCAGATATTTAACATACACGTCTTAATTATAAAAAAAGTTGCATACTATTAGAGATATTTGGTATAGTTTATTTTGTTAAAAAGAAAATAGAAGTGAGGGGCAGATAACGTGTAATGGGCAATGGAAAGAGCAGTTGTCTATTTACTCAGAAAATAATTAAGCAAATTCATTGTTGCCCATTCCTCATGACAAATACGGCCCCTCCTATTTATTACTTTTATCCTTCTCTTCCAAAAATACCAACACAAATGCTTGCATCGTTTCATCATGTCCTTACAAGCTCTAAGATTTTCAATTGTTACAATATTTTCAGAAATATGTTATTTTTTATGATCGTATATCGTCCAATTTTTATTTTTTTAATCTTTTTAACAAAAGAGACTTTTCGTCGTTATTTATTAGTATGTATGTTTTGAATTATATGTTTGGTTTTAGTTATACAAACCTGCTGAGCATGTTCTTTCTGCTAGGAAAAATTTAGAATTTTACTTGAGGGTTTTATAATTTGATATTTGATTCTAATTAAAAAAAAAAGATATATGAGTACGTAAGTATATGAATTTTGAGCATTTCATGATTTTGCATAAGACCAATTTTAGAATGTAAATATATGATTTTTTGATTTATCTTGAATTCACATATAATTAAAATTTTCTCAAATCAAATCCGACGTGGCAGCGTAACCGCAATTGATATGGCCTCAAAACAAGGCGTTATAATTATATAAGACTTAAAAAAAATTAAATATTGTTTATGTTCTCCATTTTTCTCTTCCACCTCGACATATCTTCTCTCCCTTCTCGTTTATGTTCACAGGCTCAGCTTTTCGGTAAACAATCGCGATTTGTAACTGTTAGGATCAGAACAAACAATCACATTGCCCCTGTCATCTCTCTGATACAAATAAACGTAATTTTTTCTTCTTATTGTTCTAAAATCTCCAATTTCACAAGAACTTTTTGTGAAACTTTATTAAATCAAAAATTATATATACAAATATATTTGTATTATTGCAACCAAATATTAATATTTAAATAAAAAATGGTTTTGATTAATATGGTTTGAACTGTACAACTAATTTAATTTTGTCAAATTTAATTAATTAAAAAATAATTTATATAAAGATTGTTTCGTATGATATGACAAAAACATAATGTAAAGTGATTGTAAATCAACATAAAGTGATTCATGTTAAATTTCGATAGGTTACACGCTAGTTTATTACATTTAGCTACAAAAAAATTTGCTATCTCTAGGATTCGATCCCAGAGAAATTTCATTTTTGGAGTTTAGTAAATTATATAACAGATTTTGTAATTTTATACGTATCCCTCAGCTATATATATAGGTTGGTTATTATGAGTCTTCTTCTTATCATGAGTCTGTGAGTCCCCTTCTAATTACTGCATCTTATGTATAAAATTATTGAATCCGCTATATAATTTACTGAACTCAAGAAACAAAAACAAAATCGCCATCTCCAGGATTCGAACTCCGGTAAATTTCATTTTTTGAGTTCGGTAAATTATACAGCGGATTCAGTAATCTTGTAAATACGTCTGATGCGATAATAAAAAGAGGACTTACGAACCTAAGATAAGAAGAGATCTCATTTAAACCATGTCCTATACATATATATGTATTTATATGGAGAGACACGCACACATACAAAGACAATCCAAACTTATGTACAAGTATATATTTGCATTATTTATATGCAAAATGCATGCTCGTATCTTGTACACATATTGTGAAATTAATTTTTGTGATTTTTTAAATAGCTACATTTTAATTTAATTATTTATCAACAATGAGAAATATTGTTTGCATTGACTAATAAACAGTTAATGATTTTAAAATTAAATTAAATAAGTTGACTTGAATATATAATCTATAAACTATCGATGATATATAAAAGGATAGTTATAGTTACAGTACGAAACTATAGTAAATATGTAAAACAAAATAGTAAAATAATTTGTATAATAAATTCCTATTCACCACGTAATGTTACTTTCATAAGATAATATGTCTAACATTCATAATAAAATATAGGTAAATTTTAATTTTGATTTGATTTTGTCATATTAATATATAAATAATAATTATTGACATTAGTATAATATTTATTGTAAATAAATATAAATTTTTAAGATAAAAAGAAAGAAAAAGATAGGTGATGTCATATAAGCAACGGCATATAATATTTGAAATTGTATTACATATAAGATTAGCCTTCATTACATGCAGGCACACAATTTCATTCTACCTTTCGCCAACGAAACAATTTGGGACTCTTGACTAACATAGCTAATATTCAAACAATCGTCCATCTCGGCCCAATATTAAAAATAAAAATCCACGCATCAGTCGCGGCAATCGATGACTACAAACAGTTTCCTCAAAAAAGCAAAAGAAAAAGAAAATATGCCGACAAAAGTAGCACTTATCACTGATACTGATTCCTGGTAGTAATTCAATTAGGAAACCAAACAAAAAGGTAATTGTTATCATTTATGATGGTTGGCCCCTGGAGTTTTCAATCAATTTTTTCTATTTCATCATTTATGCATTATTTTCTGATTTTCTCCTCACTCCCTCAACATTAGATGCTGATTGATGTTGTCTCCTTCGATAGGGAATTATATATAGTCATTTTTAATAATAGCATTCATAAAGGTATGAAATTTATGATCATTTTTATTGTATGAGACCAACATAAGGACCAACAATCTGTGAAAAAGGATGACAAACTCTTTCTTATGTCACACTGAAGGTGTACACTGTACTACATGTGCAATGCACAAGGACTATTATGATACCCTATAAAATATTATGGAGCACTTTATAAATATTAATTAAATATAATTAATTTGTTTATAATAAAACTTATTTTTTATAGCTTAAAAATGATTTAGTTTTTTATCATAGACAATGTAATTTATATGAATATATGACGCGTGTGTGTATATAGATATAGCATACTATATATGTATTGATAATGAGTTAGGTTATAGTAAAATCATGTCATGCGTCCGAAATAAGGACATATTGGAACCATTAATTAACGTTAGATATGCGGTTTAGATTATATATTATATCGCACAAGCTCTCACTTAAATTGGATGATTCTTTTTTACTGACAATTTGGTTCTTAGTGCAATATTTAAGTTGAGTCAATTGACCTCTATAGCATTACAATTATGAAGTAAATGTTTACCTATCAATCTATCATCAATGTAATGAATATCATAATAAGATGTATGTCTAGATTTACTACAAAATTAGCATATGATACCAAATCTAGTTATTTACTAAATTTTGGAGTTGGGAATGAATTAGCCATGCACTTAAAGGTACATCTAATAATTACTTATATTATAAAAATCATATAGATCTAAGAATAATGTTTCTTTTATTGAAAATTTGTGTTTACATTCTTCATATTTAATCGTTGTATAGAAAATTGAAAAACTAATTTGCATTTGAAGACGTGATAAATTAGAAAGTTTCACATTATTTTCATATAAAATTTTGAATTATGACATTTATAAGGGATTAGTCTTAGGACGGATTGAGTGCGAAAGTATTTAATGAGAATTGGATTTAACGTGAGAAATGAGAAACATGCATAATCACAAATTGCGCATGCATAAACATACTAATTTCATGAATACGAGATAAACGAATAAGTGATCATTAATAAGATTCAGACCCAAATGCTTATTCATTCATTTGATATTCATGAAATTTATATATTTATGTATGTGTAATTTGCATAATTCTCATTTCCCATGTTAAGTTTAATTCTCAATGGATCTCAAAGTAAATGTTCATAGAGGTGCATTCGCGAAAACGAGACAAATTAATTGAAATAAATACCAGTAATATGAAATATGACAGCAAAATTAAATCGATCTGTGATTTTAAGTAGGGCTGCTTATATGGAAAAGATGTTGAGGTCGACCTAAACAAATACTGCTAGTTCTCTCTGTTATTTATTTTATCTTTTCTTCCATTTTTGGCTGTTTGTTCTTTTTCTTTTTTGTTTTCTTTTTTCTACTTCCGCTTTTATGCTCTTGTTTTTCTTACATTAGTTTCTGCTATTTATATTTATTTTGACTTGTGACCCACTATATTATTTACTTTGTCTTTTTTAATTATCACAATATTGCAATAATGATTCTGGAAAAAAGTAAAAGTGTTCAATTCTAAGTTGAAATTATTAAATTTTGATACACAAGTAAGAAAATTTATTTACAAAATAAATATGTTTATTTTTTTACCAATAAAATATTAAAAATTATATGTGTAGAATAAGTGGAAGTCCATGACTAGTTAATTCCAGAAAATAATTTGGAATGGCGGTGGGGGATTTGGTTAGGAAAGTAGTTAACGACGTAGCAATCAGATAGCAGTTGCAAAGATATTCCCCCACAACAGAAAAGTAAGACTGAACATTCTAATATAAAAAATGATATCATAACACACATTCAAATCGAACAATTTTTAAGCTATCATGAATTAAATCGCAATAAAATTTAAATTTGTTAGTTATCAATATTACTAAAATTTCTACGCTTGAACAGCAAAATCGACTAAGATCATAATTTTTGTGCAATAAAATCATTACATACTATTAAAAGTCAAATTAATCCATGCCGTTATTAATGTTACAATCTTAATTAAATTTTATTCCAGATAAAGACAATTCAAAAGATCAATTTGTACCAAGCGACAAGGACCAGTGCATGCATGTGGAAGCACAGGCATCATAAGGGACAATTTTGTTTAATTTTCTCAATTAAAAAATTGGCATCGCAAACAACGTGACATCAAATAGTGGCATCTCTAAACGCAGACAGAAATTAATTGAAGAAAGATCCCACCATATTTATTTACTATCAATCGTCCAAGTCTCGTCGGTTTCCTTAGCTTACAAATTCTTTTTGCTAACAACTATTAGCTACTGTTCTTCCTTACATCGATGGGAGGGTTTGCCGCCGATGTCGGCTTTTCGTCACCTGAGGCTGTAGTATGTCCAAGGGTTGAGTTGTTTGCCATTCAAGCGGTACATAAGCATACAAGTGAAATAATACAATATTAATTTGTATAACATATTATTTGTATTTTTTTCTTTTTGTTTAAGTTTGGAGAATGAACGTATGATGAGAATTGACTATGTATACTTCTCCCTTAACACAATGAAGTCTCTGATTTTTATATGATTTATAAATTCAATTACCAATAACAATTTATGAAATATTAGAATTAAAACAATTTAATATATAAAATAAAAAAGGATAATGTTAAAATGGATTAAACTTGAATGATGCTCATAATACACTGTGATGGTTTACATATCACTTTTTCAAGCAAGAAGTTAGACACTTAATATAGTGTAGTTAGCACTAGTGAATCTAGGAGAATGGTTACAGTTGAAAAGATAAAAGGGTGAGAAAAGTTCTTCTCCAGACAATGATCACGTCAAGGGGGTCTCCCAACTTATCACCTTAATTTTAGTGCCGTTTCTTGCTTCTTTTTATTGGTAAAACCAGATTCAGTAAGCTTTCCAGAAATATATTGCATGTCCCATAATTCTTAGCCAAACAAAACAATTTATTTTTCGAGTTTCACATATCTATCATGATAAAGGTGCGACGAGTTTAAAATACACTTCTCTTCTTAGTCATACAATTTTTTGCAACTTACATATTCATATATATAGTGGCGGATGAAGAATATATTTTTTGCTGGATATCGTTCATATCATTAGTGGTGGATCCCAAAACTACATCGTTTGGTGTCTTCTTAAAAAAAATCTACAAATCGGAAAGCGGCCATGACGTGTACTACCGATCATAAGGGAAAATTAGGCCCTCATGGCAGTCGGGTGGCGGGCCGATCTCTCCCATCCCCTAAATCCATAACTGCACACACACACAAATATATATAGGTGTTTTCATTTTCGAACCAAATCTTAATGCAGGAACTAAGACTTATTCAAAAATCGTTGGATTTACATATTGGACGATTGAGATAAGGACACATGGCAGCCCATTTGTTGTCAACTAATATATCCGAAGGGCATTATTGTAATTTGAAAACTATTATGTTTTTGTCTCCCTAATTTCACGTCAACATTCTTTTTTTTATGTTTTTTTTTATATGGAATGATATATATGCAGTTATATATCTAGATTGTAGATATGGTAAATATAATGATAAATTTGTTTACGATTAATGACTTCTACTTCTGTCAATAATGCTACTATTGTATTGTGATAATGATGTATTTATACTTTTAATCGTTTATGGTAATATGCGATTCAATAGGAAAGTGGTTATTAATGATAAATCTTTCAGTTATGGTAAATTTCAGATTATAATGATGAGATTATTTTAAATAAATAGATATGCAAAGATTTGTATGCATTTATATATAGATTTGACAATATCAATATCAATATACCATTATTTTCGCAAACATACTTCATGAAACATACATACGTAGCATTATTTTATTACATGTATATCAGTATTGTTATACAAATATATCATTATTACAGTAGACTTGCATCATTATTTCTTCAAATATAGTAACATATCATTTCTCCATTACACATATATCATTATTTTTCCAAACATATACCATTAATCCATTAGACATGTATGATTAGTTTCGGAAAAATTATTTCTTCAAACATAAATACTTATCATTTTTTTCAATTACATATATATCATTATTTGCCCATACATATATCATTCTTCCATTAGACATATTTTTTTATATTCACAAAAAACTTTCACCAAACACACATACATATTATTAATCCCTAGATTTACGGTAACTACCATATAAAGATTTTGTGGGATAATTAATCCATGCATTCACGGTAACTACCATATATACATATACGATTGATTTTTGTGTATGAGTATGACATATCTACCCTTTAATGATGCATATTTAATCGACTTATGATAATAATTTTAATAAGATCATAGTCGTCCATCATTATATCTAATTGTCCAAAATTGGTCTTAGTTATGCATTTAAGGTGTGGATGCTGATGTGTATTGTAGAGCATATTATTAAATGCAAATTATCACTCTCAAGAATAAAATTAACCCTAAGAATACCTAAAAACCGCAAGAGA
>JAYDZE010558866.1:0-12841 GCA_034509125.1 Monilaria moniliformis | reverse complement strand
CTCACAGGCGGAGGCGCTGGAGCGGGACGGATCGAGCGGCGGCATGAGCATGGCTGAGAGGGCGGTGGAACGGGGCGACAATTACACTGCATGGCTGGGAGGGCGGTGGAGCTGGGGGGAGTGGGGCGGCGGTGGAGATGATGGAGTGGAGTGAGAGTGGGTTGGTTGCAAGGTGTTGCAGATGTATATATAAACAAAATTTACCGAGCACCCGTGCTCGGAAATTGTCGGTGCAAGTTTACCGAGCACGTCTCTGCTCGCAAAGTGCTCGCATCGTGTCGGCATGGAGTTACCGACCACCACACACTCGCCGAGTGCTCGGAGGGTATTCCCGCGAGATTTTCGCGGACTAGATTATCGACCACCATCATAGCGCTCGGTAATCTCCGAGCACCGGTGCTCGGAGATTCTTCCCGGGAACTATTGGCGCCACAATTCCACGACGTATTGTCAAAGTGCTCGGTATATGTTCGGTAAACATTGACACTTCCGACCACTAACGTGCTTGCAAAGTCACCGAGCACCTGTGTGCTCAGTACTTAGTCGACATTTCCAATTTGTCGACAATGGTTTCAGTGCTCGGTAGGTGCTCGGTAATTCTTATTTAGTGCTCGCAAAGTGCTCGCTACGTGGTCGATATATTTCGACCACTGAGGTGCTCGGTAATATGTGCTCGCTAAACACCGCTTTTTTTGTAGTGGTACGATTTATAGTGATGAAGTAAATAATATTAAAATGATAAAAAAAAATCGTGTGATTTGAAATGGACACCGTGAGAAAAAAGGGGAATTTGATAGGAGATAGAGGAGTCGTTGGACTGTGTTACATGCTTTTATGAATGAGAACTATAGTTGGGAAAACGAAATCCCCAAATAAAGTTATTTAAGTTAGCATATGAAAAAATTAAACTCAACTTTTTTTAGTAGAAGAAATAAATTAAACTAATTACGGTGCTTTATTTTGTTTATATAAAAATTTATCATAAAAAAATGAGAGATAAAAAAAATAGAATATTTTTAACATATTTTAATGGTACTCATCTTTTTTATTTTATGTTATCTAGGATTAAAAAGATGGGAATATATAGCAAATATTATCACATATATATCTCATGATAGTTCTAAAAAAAATTACCTTATTATAACACTAACGTAAATTAGCTAGAGTGAAAAGAAGGAAAAACGGATTGTTCAGAAGAAAAATAATCATCCTATCCGAGAATTTGTTTTCCACCATACATAATATAAAAAATGGGAAAATGTTAAAAAAATAATGAAAATATATGTTTTCCATCTTTAATCCTTAATTGTTAATGGGGAGGGAGGCAACACAAGAAAGTAATAATTTAGACCGCTTATTAAAACAAACTATAGCAATATAAACAAAAAATTATATGTATACCAAAACATATAATATTACTAAAAAAAGAATACATTATTAAGTGAAGCATGCATTTTTATGAACTTCTTATAACTTAATTTTTTTTATAATATATATATTTTTTTAATTTGGGGATAACAAGCCAAAACTTAATAAAATCGTAGATAAGATCAGACACACAATTTTATTTATGAAAAAAGTAGTAATAATGTGGATACAACCAATAGATTGCGGTGGACAAAGTACTTTTGTTGCGTGCGTGCAAGAAGAAAAAGGGCAAACATAAAGAAACATTTATTTATTAAAATATAGGAAGATGAAATAGAAGAAACCCATAAATGCATTAGAAATTTCAAAATTTTGTTTTGAAACTTGAGGAAAATTCATGATGTCGGATGTTCGAAAGAGTGGAGAAAGAATATTGAAGTTGACTATGGGGCCAATTAGTCCCCCATTTACTACACACCTTTCATCAATATGTGTCTATATTTACAACCACCTCTAATCTACTCCTTTCACATGTCATCTTTTTTTATTTTTCATTTCATTTGTATTATCTATTTTTTTTTTCATAATTGTTTATTTTCTCATTGTTCCATGTGTGATTTCTCGTTTTGAATCGTAAATACTATGTATAGTACAGATTGGTCGAAATGATATAAACATATGAGTAAAAGTCAAATTCAGGATTAAGAGGATGTGAAATGAGAACGTGATTATATGAAAGCAATATAATAAATGTATAAATAGGATTGAGATTAATTGACGACGAATTGCAACTTAGTTGGTAAGACGCTTCCCCTCCAATAAATAAATCGGAGGTTCGAGTCACCTTAGATATGCGCGTGTGTGAATTGTACGTAATTCAATTTTTTTTTGTAAATTATCTAAATAAATCAAATAATTTTATTGGCTATAAGTCTATAAGTACCTCCGTAGTAAAGATAATTACATAATATGAATTTTCAACTAATTAAATGTGTGAATTGGTTGGGAGGCACTTTTTAGTTTTCACAGTGGGGATCAGATTTTACTATAGATTAGCTTTTAAGTTTCAATAATTAATAGCCCACTAATATGCGGATAAATCACATCATGTTATTCAGTTAGCCGCAAAATGACATAAGATTATGCCTTAAATTAGTCGTTAACACTATATATCAAAATCACTTACCTAATTAATCAATCAAAGTAACTCTCGTTAGCTTCCACTACACTGACAACTTGCTTAAAAGCAAAACTAACTTTTTTTTATATTTATTTACTTCTTTTATATGTCTCAAAATTTTCAGCTATTGAATATTTGAATTTAAATGCACAATCGCAGCGCTGCAAATGAACAAAATTATAAACAAGCCACCCTTAAAATTATTGTTATAAAATTTTATGCAGGTTACCCAAATTATTGTACATATATAATCTTTACAAAAAAATGATATATATTAACAAAGATTTATAGTTGTGGTGGGAAATATATTCGAAATAATAAACTTTATCCAAAGATATAAATAGTTCCTTATATAAATATAATGTTGTTTTTTTATTTCAACTACAAATTAAATGCATATCTTACACACACAAAAATTGTTGTATACATTATAGGCACATACTATTAAGTTTATGTGGCCATCTAGTAATAGTTATAAACTACATTTCAAAAACAAATAAATAATAGTTATAAAATAAAATCAATTTGGTTGTTTGATTGTACCATATATAAATAAAAGATTCTGGGTAAAGCAAGTGCTACCCATAATATCACTTGAAAAAGTGATTGCATTTTATCATCCAATTTAGAGTAATAAATACAATTATTATCAAAGCTTTATTTCAGCGTAACAAATTAATCGATCGTACCTAGTAAACTTAGATGGATATGATAAGCAGCTAACTTGTGACTTTTTTGATTTAGGATAATATAATCACACTTTCAACCTGAATTAATGCCTATCAAAGTCCCAAACCAAATTAATCAACATTCAGTCCCCCGACAAAATATAACATTCTTCCCATCAATCATCCCCCCTACAGTTGCACCTTTGCATTCAAAATTTAAGATTGTTTGGTGAATATATAATATATATTTATTAGGGTGCGTTAGATTAAGAACACACCTATATAACGTAACTAAGAACTAATCTAGAGCGTTGGATTATAGCCACGGACAGTCTGAATTACACTATACATAACAACATTATAGAAGAAGCCACATATCATTACAGGGCATAATTGTACAAAAAAATCTCACGATCCCATGATTTTAGGAAAATCCAAAAATCATGGGATTTCCTTAAATCCCACAATTTAGGGCAAATTTCAGAATATATATATCATTATATATGTAGAATTATATCATTATAGCCTTACATGCATAAGAAAATATCATTATTCCTAGACGAATGTATCATTGTTCATCATTAACCATATCATTCACCCATAACTCACGATATAAAAATCAAAATTCATAATCAATCAAATCTTTTCCATAAAAATCGAAATCATTATCAGAATAAAAAGTAAAATCATTATCGGTAGAAGAAAATAGCATTATTCGTAGACTAATACAACAATATTCATCAGCAAACATATCATTATGCATCTCATGATTTTTTTTCATAGAAATTGAAATCATTATAAGAATAAAACGTAATATCATATCGGCATAAGAAAATATCATTATTCATAGACGAATACAACATTATTCATCATCAAACATATCATTTACCCATAACTCACTATTTTCCACAAAGATCGGAATTTATAATCAATCAGATCTTTTCCATAAAAATCGGAATCATTATCAGAATAAAACGTAATATCATTATCGGATAAGAAAATATCATTATTCATAGACGAATATAACATTATTCATCATCAAACATATCATTATGTGTATTCCGATTTTTTCCATAAAAATCGGAATCTATAAAATCTTTTCCACAAAAATAACTTTAACTATAACTGATTTTTACATAAAATTACCCTAATAACCTTCGCCTATTAAAAATAATATTAAAGTCTATGTCATGTGTCTCAATTAGCTATCATCAGATCTTACAAATAAGTAGTTTAGATGTGTTCTTAGTTCTACTAAAAAATATGAATTCTCATTTAATTACAACTCTCTCTATATATATATATGCAACTCAATGAACTCATCAAAACCAGCCAATGTAATTCTACATTACTGATATACAATTGACCCAATGTAATTCTAGCTTAATTGGTACAATCAACAACCTTGACGTCGGATGAATATGAGTACAAATGCACAATCAACGTTTTTCTAAACCAAGCTACAAAATATTGACAAAAATTTATGTGAGCTCTTCTTATCATGAGCTTTGAGTAAAAGTTAATATTCTTATACATAAAAGTTACTATATTAAAAAGTTATTATTTTTTAATTAAAAGTGATTGTGTTAAAAGTAACTGTTGTTATGAATAAGTTAACTATTTTTTTGAATAAAAGTCACCTTGTATTTCAAATGAAAAATCACATTTCTTGTAATTAAAAATGACTATTGCAAAAAATAATTATTGTTTTAATAAATAAAAAATATTGTTTTAATAAATAAAAAATATTGTTAAGAAAAAAGAACCAGACCAAGTCAGACCGAGTCATATCCAAATCCAAGCCAAATTTGACACGTGCGCTCAAGAATGCATGCCCTAAAATGTATTAGTAAATACATGTGACTGATTAAAAAAAGTTATCCAATAATAAGATTTACAAGAATGTGTAGCAAAAATGCCCAAAAATATAAAATAAAAGAACCACCCTATGTTAACTATATATGTATTTCTAACTCAATATACGTCATACTACATAATTGAATAAAATTATTAATAATTCAAGGCTTATTTGGTACCTAATATGGAATAAAGTGTGATAGATTTAATTAGAATATCTTTTAACTGATTTAGGTGTTATGAAAAATAATTAGGTCATTGCCAAATCATCAAGTCATGCGCCGACCAAATTAATTGAAAGACAAGCCGACCAAATTAATTGAAAGACAATCTTTTATAGCTCACAAATTCATACGTTCTAGGTGATTCGAATCCGATCTATTAGTTAAAAGGAAAAATTTTATCAATTGAGTTGTGTTTCATCGTATTAAAAAATAAAATAATAAACTTTGTTTCTAAGGTTATGAATTACTTCAAAATAATTTAAAATTTAAAACACGCCATTCACCAATATTATGTACGTGTATATATCTATAAATATGTGTATGACAGTATGAGAGAAAGAGTCGGGGGAGACTATGTGATGGCTAGAGCAATAAAATCCTAATGGTGACGCTACAAAAAAGGCAGCAATAATATAATGATATGAATGAGTGGTAGCCTCATGTGCTCTGTGTCATTCGTGGGGCGACACCTCAAAACACACACATCCATTATCCACTGACACACACATCCAATTTGTGTTATATATAAATATATATAATAACCGTTAATTTACCGAACATGGACGGTTGTGATGGTTTCCAAAGTTAAAAATGCGTTTTCATTTTTTACTGAATGAACTTACAGCGTCTGACCTCGAGGGGCTTTCACCCGTCGGAGAAATATTCGCATTTTCCTTTTTTATCTTTCACGCCGAAATAGTAAAAACTAACCATGTAGTTTTTACCTCAAGTATAATGTGAAACTTATTTACCTGATCTACTTTTCATGAATTCCATATGGACAGTTTGTATGGGTTTGTATATTTGATGCAAACATGAACTGAGCCGTTGCGAACAAGGTATATAATTTTCGTAAACATGGTAAACTTGGTTGTAGGTGATATCCACAATGACGATGAACATACCTATATTGTGTATTGAATAGTATGTGAAATATTAATGAACATCAACACAATATGTAGATTTGTGACATGATTCACTTTATTTAAAGCATTTGTGAATGTGATCATGTATTGCATATAAGATATGTGACCTGATTTTGTTTGATTTAGTTGATTGTTGATATAATGTGCACTAATTCAGTAGATTGGACTGGATTTGGTCGAGAAGGGTGTATTTATGACTACCGCCAGAAAAATTGCGTAGTTTTGTTAACAGTACGTGGATTATACTATCGTGAAGTGAACACTTATCCATCATATAAGATAATTTTTTTTTTTTAAAATTACAAGTGGTATAGATCATAACAATTAAGACACTACAATGCACGAGGGCGGAACCACTACTTCACACGCAGACCGGACAACTACACCGCACGTAGGCAGGACAAAAAACTCCGCATGCAGGCGGGACAACTACACCAACATAAGGTGAGAAAATACATCGTACGCAGACGGGATTTGAACCCAAAACCCCTCACTAAGGAGAGTCTTTTGGTGTCTCAACCTTGCTACTTGAGTTAGGCCTCATTGGCTTATAACAAGTCATACTTAATGCTTGACTAGAAGGATTTTTTTTTTAAATAAATAAATTATTAAATGTTTTAGCATACTTTTATATTGTTCGTTTTTCTTTTCCAATTTTTTTTTTTGGATATTTTTGGGTTATTTAATGTGAACTTACTTTGTTTAGGCTTTAAGATAATGTCACTATGATTTTTGTTCAAACTTATGATATATAATAGAATTTAGAATTGTTTACATGGCGGATTAAAGTGTATTTGAATATACTACCAACAACAATTAAATTTGATAATTATGCCGTTTTGCATATAGCGAGTGTTAGTTGTAAATTGGCTACAATAGAATGATATAAATTACGAACAAACAAATAAAATTTGTTGAACATGCATTATGGATCGTCAAAAATTGATAACTGTGCAGTTTTGCATGGAACGACTATTAGTTGCACCTAGGCTACACTTTAATAAACAATTGACATGTATAGCGCTCACATGATATGGACATTACTTGAGTGTATTGAATTTGTAAATAATGTATAGACATTAATTGAGTGTATTGAATTTATAAATAAATGTTTCGATAATGAACACTAAAGGCGACTTTGCATGTGGTGAGTGTCGGGTGAATCATATATAGTCTATAATATAATGATATAAATTAACACATAATTTTTTTAAAACATAATCATAACATAACAAAATCTGAATACAAACGTTTATTAAAGATATCACCGAGTCACCTACCAACTACGAAAATAGGTAGCACACCTAGATGATGTTATCAAGACTTTTTTGGGTGAAATGAAATGATGCATTTAACTCTAAAAGAAGCATAGTATACTTTACATAAACTTGTAATTTGGATTGCCACAATGCGATAAAAATGTATTGTATGCGTTGAATCAATATTAGAAATTGCCAAACCAAAAAAAATGACAATTTAAGACATGATTATCTAATTACTGCAATTTCGGTGTAACAAATTAATAGCGAGTAACGAGGATCTATAAGTAGTTTGCAAGCGTGAATTACTTATTCAAAATAAAAAGAGCAATTGTATAATAAAGTTACGAACCCACATATCGTCTGACGTCCTGACGAACTTGTGAAAACAGATGTAAAAAATGAAGTGTTTAATCGATTAATTTGGGAAGTTAAATTGCAAATATGAATGAAAGTAAAAAATAACAAGTTATATTGCAAAAATGCAAAATATTATAAATAATATATTTAATTATGTAAAATATTATATTGATTTATTTGGATTTTCTTAATTTAATTAATAAGGTCTGTTAGATTAAGATTATGGACGAATTAGATTGTTTCTCATCACTCTTATTTGTATATACCTTTCTTTTAATTTGTGGGGTAGAGTTTAGATTCACTGTTATAATTAGTGAAATTAAGAATTAGGATATAAAGGAAAAGGTTTATATGCATTTGGTGTCTCCTTTCCTTTCTTAATTAGGCCTCCAAAATTATATTACTGGAGAAACGTTTTGGTTTTCTTGATTTTAAACCTTTTTCTGAAAGATCATATCTTTATATTTTTATTTTTATAAAATTTCAACCTATATATATACTTCCATTTATGTTAATTGAGTATACTTACTAATCTCAAGTTCTTGAATTTATATGATATTATTCAAGTTCGATTAAGCTTCGATATTAAACCATTGGTGTTTGTGCACATGAAAAATAATATATTTCTATCATTGAAATTATATTTTCCAATCAAGAGCAAACAAACATATATACGAATCCAATTATTATTTTCAAAAAATTGTCCCCACTTATAGTCCCTTAATTTAAGCATATTAACAAGACGTTTTGTCTAATCTAGGACTTATAGATACATTTTTTGTGTCATGGTATAACTCTCTCTGGTAATCTTAAGGAGAAGCTGAAATGTTGGAGCAATTAATTCAACTATGTTGGTTGCACAACTTTAAATTAATATAATTAGCAACAAAGTTTGAAATGAGAGCATGGAGAAAAGGTTTGTTGTCTTCTTCTTCCACAGCATCTCACCAAACAAAAAAAGGCAAATTCTTTAATATCAAAGAAACTGAAAGAAAACTTCAGTGCCCAGGCAAACAAAATTGGGCACAGGAAAGTAGATGCTATCAAGATTTCATATTTGTAGTTAGCGTATGCTACATAGATGGCATACCACCATCTTTGCCAACATTTTTATCACTTTCTTGACATGGGTAAATCCTTCAAGGCTAGGCTACTATATTGTAGGTGCTCTCTCTCTCACATACACACACACTTGAGCATACGCTTGTGCCATGAGGACAAAGAATTTTTATTTTCTAGAGTTATACACATTCGCACATGTAAAATGACTAAAATCTTCCTGACTTAATGGTTGGATGAGAAACGTCTTACTACTATATATCTTGTTTCGCCCACTTTTTTCGTGATTTATGAGTGAGTCTAAAAAACAATTACAATCAAAATCATACTAATTATAAGAGCAAATTCACAAAAAGAAAGTTAAATATATGTTGTAACAACTAAGGTCAAGTTAAAATAAGCAAAAAGGGGTTTATTGTGGAGGTGCAAACTTAGCTAAATTTGGATTTGCTACTTGATTTGTGATAAGCATCTAGATTTGAGCAGGATCTCTCCGATTACGACATCATAATCAACTTTCTTGTTTTATTTACCCGAAGACACTAAATTTAAATATTCAATTCTGTCCATTTCAAAAATAAAATAAAAAAAATTCAATGCTGTCATGAGCCATCAGCAAACATAATTAGTTGAGAAAAGATAAATATACATAATTGTACATACATAATATCTTTAAATTTAACATTGAATTAAATCAACTTTATTTAAACTAATTTTATTGTTAATTATACTATTTCCTTATATTTTCAAAGATATAATTGAAAAATTAATTTGATAGATCATTCAAATAGAGCCATAAAGATAATGTAAAAAATGACCAACGAAATTTTTAGACTAATAAATCTTACTTTTACGTAATAGTATGTAGAAAATATGATAATTATAACAGTTTAAACTGAAATTTTTCCTCCACTAGCAAATTTCACCCCATTTTGTAAAAAATTTGAAATTTATATTTGTAAAGTATTAATAAATCTAATTATATACGTAATAATTTATTCGGGCACACAGGAGCGCAAGTTAAATCCCACCTGAATTCGGGTTTTGCCTGCCCGGATCCGATCCTTTTTTTTTTTAAATAGTTCTTTTAAAAAAAATCAACTACTTTTATAATAATTACTTTTAACTACAAGAAATATCACTTTTTAATTAGAATACATTATGACTTTCTATTCATAAAATAATTATTTTTATTCATAAAAATATTAATTTTTATTCATAAAAATATTAATTTTTATTCATAACAACAGTCATTTTATAAAAATAATTTTTAATTATATGATCAGTAACTTTTCGTAAATTAAAGAACATGAACTAATTTTGTGTTCACACATAGTGAGAGAGAACTTACAATATTTTGTCTTTTTTCAAATATGCAGTATAGAAAGGGGGCTTTTTCATATTTACATTAGGCACAACGTCTTCTAGTAGAGGAGTGCCACATGTAGGCTGCAAGAAATGAAAGCTATTGCAACCGCAGATAATTCTACCCGTGATCGGCTTCGCTCCTCTGGGGCGCATCCCACTATTCTTATTACTGCACCTCTCCAATTGGATTTGCGCTCAGCTAGGGTTTCAAATTTCACCCCTTCCCAATTTCGCTTTCGAATTTCAATGGCGTCACGTGACCATATCGACGATGTAATCTTCTAAACGCCCACCGCTTCCTTTGGATGCGGTCCATTAATTGTTTGGATATTCTCTCCCAAGAAATGAGGGCTTTTTTAACACTTGCTAATTGCAGGAGGATGATTTCGGGGGCGATTTTGCAGGGGAAAATGCTGCTAGGCGTTCAGGTTGTCCGAGCTAACTGATTTAATTGAGAATGCCAATAATTGTCGTTGATTTATGTTATTGCTGTTTTTTTTTTTTTTAAACCTGGTTTTGTTTGTTAGGTGTTAAGAGAAGCTTTGGAGATTTTGACGATGATGAAGACGATATTTTTGGGTCAAAAAAGGTTCCTTTTGCTGCTGTTTAGTGTTTTGGTATTCCGAAATTTGTAAATGTCTATTTGTTACTATGTCCTGGAATTCTTAATGTTATGATGTTCTCTTATAAAAATAAACTAAGGGAAAGTGCTGTAAACTTATACTAGCCAGTGATGAAGTGATATTCTTCTAATATCTGTGCGATCTTTGTTGTCTTTGTTTTTTATTTTATATGGAGATATGCAATTTTGCCGACTAGGATATGGATTTTGAGGCTTTCATTATCTTCCTCATATACGCAGCAGAACAAAGAAATAATGCATTGATTAATTTTAATTTGTTTGAGTTGTGTGCCTTACAACTGCTAGCATTTGGTTTTTAGATATTCAAATTTGACTTTAATTTGTTTGTTTACACTTAAGGCTAATCTAAAGGTGGAGGAAACTGCTCCTGGAGTAGCAACTGGGATGATTTTGTCTCTTCGTGAGAGGTATTGCTACTTACTAGATGTGGAATCTTTTTCATCTCCTAACTAAGACTCGATAAACTACATGGTTAGTACATGTAGTTATATAAACCGCCAAATTTGGCAGTATTTAATATAGCTCGATCTTCTGAGGCTAATTGGTATATCCCTGGATTTTCTTTGTAGTCTCAAGAACTGTCAAGATGAACTTTCAAGATGCCAGGTATATATATGTAGGAGATAGCTGGGAGGTTTTGCAAGTATAATGAAATTGCATTCTTTGTTCTCAATTTTCTCTCTCAAAGGGGACATGTTTTAACTTGCAACACTTTCTATGGTCTTGGACTTCAGACGAAACTTGAAGATGCTAAGTCTGAGATTCAGCAATGGCGCTCATCTTTCCAGAATGAGTCTTTCATTCCCCAAGGCACAACTCCTGGTTTGTTTCTAGAATGCTCTTATGTAACTCTTTAACCTGTCACTGATCAGTGTATAGTTGATTTGCAATTATGTTATTGTTTTAGTTACATTGTTTTTGCTTCTTGGTCAGAACCAAGATTTGTGGTCAGCTACCTCCAGACTCTGAGATCCTCTGATGAGTCTCTGAGAGAGCATGTATGTTCTTGATCTGAATTTCGATCTCTTCAAGTTGCAAGTTTGTGCTTGACTATCTACTTAGTTTCTTCTTTTTGCTATCTTATTAGCTTGAGAGAGCAAAGAAAAAAGAAGCTGCATTCATTGTGACATTTGCAAAAAGGGAGCAGGAGATAGCTGAGTTGAAGGTGAGAAATTACTGAGCATGCATCATCAGCTGTAGATGTTCATCTATTTTATATTTTGCCACATCTAATTAGCTGAAATACATGCTTAGTTTTACATTATCTGTGTAGATGAGAGGAAACATGTTATTCATCATGGTAAAACACAGTTACCAAGAAGTTTGTAGGATAAGATGAGTGAACTTTAAAAAAAAGGTTGCAAGACTTCTGAGTGATGTATCTTGTATCCTGTCAAATGCTGTTAAACATGACCATTATGTAAACACAATCAGCTAAGATCTTCATGGCAACAGTCTTTGTTGTATGCCACTGTTATATAGTAGATAATGTTAGAATTCCCAATCAATCACATTATATAACCTTTCCAAGCATTATTTTTAGTTTTACTTTGTTTCTTGCCTTTTATCTAGATTTTCTGCAATGTTGATGTCTATGATTACCTCTAACACAACCAATACAATATTTAATAATTGGAAAGAGATTTTCTGTAAACTTGCATTGCATGGATGTAGAGGTTGTGCATTATATCAGCATTGTAGGGGTTTAGAATAATTGTTAGGATCTTATTGAAAAATTGTCAGACGCACCAAAATCAGTTGCTTTTTATATTACCTTTTAAATTTCCGTCTCATACAGAGCTGAAGTTTTCATTGTCTGTTGCATACTATCCCTGTTCTTACTTTACTTCTTACTTTGATACAGTCTGCTCTTAGAGAATTGAGAGCTCAGCTTAAACCGCCATCAATGCAGGTAAACTGGAAAATGCT
>JAYDZE010558865.1:0-31291 GCA_034509125.1 Monilaria moniliformis | reverse complement strand
TTTTAGTAATATATTTATATATATATATATATATATATAAATATATATATATTATAACCCTTAATTTGACACTCGTATTACATGAATATTGAAACATGATATTTGTTATACTACTAACTTTATTGGTATTAATTTAGAAAAAATATTTTATATTTTTTAGAATTTCAGAATTTCAGATTTTCGGATTTTCGGATTTTTGTTAGGTCTTTTGGATTTTTTTATACAATTTCAGATTTTCGGTTCGAATCGGATTTTAAAGTTTGGATTTCAGATTTTCAAATTCGGATTTTCAGATAATTCAGTTTGGTTCGGATTTTATTTTCAGAAAATTTTGGATTTTCGGATCTGTTCGGATTAGGCAAAAATCTGAACCGAAATCCGAATACTCACCCATAATCCGAGTGTCCAAATTTAGAGTTTTTAGCACAATTTTTAAAAATATTGCAATTACAAAATCACTTTAAATTTTTTTACAATTAAAATATTTCCAATAAAACGATGCAATTTTATAATTTTAATCACAAAACAAAACAACAAAAGTTGTAATTGTAATTATCTAAAGTTGTAATTTTGAGTAAATATTTCCGATAACTAACCAAAAGAAAATAGTGGATCACTTGAAGCCTTCAACTTTATAGTATAAAGTATTAATTAATCAAGACATGAGAGGCAATTTGGTTTATGTATGGTAATAAAATTTTAAAGACAAATTTAACCAAGTTATAAACTTCAACCACGTCGACTAGAATTGAATGTCTTCAATTTTCTCCCATCTTCTTTAATGCTATTATTCTATATTTTCCTTTCCTTTTTAATTAATACTCCACATGTCCACCAAAAATAGTCTCATTGGTGGACGGCACATATTTTAATATATAATTGGTAAAGTAAGAGAGATAGAAAGAAAAAGTTATTGCAGAGAGAAAAAATGATTGATAAAGTATGAGAGAGAGGGAGAAAAAGTGGTTGGAGAGATAAAAAGTTGTGGGTCATAGTGGTATAAGTTGTATATAGATTGTTGTTTAGGGGTACTGTATTGTGAATTTTTTTTCATAAATAATATGAGACTATTTTTGCTGGACGGACCAAAATGAAAAAATAAAACTATTTTTTATGGACGAATGTATTATTTTACTTTTTTGCTTGTTCTCCACGGTTTATTATTATCTTTGTAAAAGTTTAGTTCCCACTTCCCTTGCTAAAAACAAGAAGAAGAAAAAAAAAAGGAAAGAAATTTCCCATTTTTGAATTTTCGTCACGCTGAGTGGACTCCATCAATATTGACAAGGATGAGATTCTGGCTCTGAAAAACAAAACGTGGCCGATGACTGGATTTTATGTGCCACTCTCCCTCTCTCTCCCTCTCTCTCTCTCTCAGATTCAACTAAGATTTCATGGAAACTCCCCTATGCTGGCCCTTTTGGGGCAGGGAGGGGACAAGATAAATTGTTTCTAGGGCTAATTTTCTTTGTATTGTCGTCTGGTGACAAAATGTTATAAAGAACAGGTTTGGCCAAAGGAAATGAACCAGAATTATATTGCGATTTACGAACGTCAATTATACATATAACTCTGAGGTTAATTTCTATCCTCTAGCTTATATTAATTAAGTACTACTAATCTTATAATTAACTGCGACATACATAAAATATTGAAGGAAAAAAATGATAGAACGATCGCACTCGTTAATTAAAATATATCTATGGGACCATGATTCCGTGAAGTTTTTTAGAGGTAGGAATTGAAATTTGGACCAATTCAGCTGTTCTTAGCCGCCCAGGAAATTCAAAAAAACGACATTCTTTTAATTAGATTTTAGTTTCTTTTTCTTAGTGGCAGAAATGGGACTATCGTATTATTCGTGAATATCAACAAATACAATGCCTTCCAACTATATATAGGAAAGTTGTCGGTCCAACGAGTTAGCTGATTAACATGCATAACAAATTGCCCTAAACTATGAGCTACTCGGTTCGCCGTCTATCCATGTGATAAATGCAAGTGAGCATCCGTGGATGGAAAAATCATCCCCTTCTTCATGCAGTAGTTTCTTGATCAGCATAATATTTTGCTCAGACAATTGAGTCCATATGCCAATACAAGGAGGCTAATGCTTGATTTTGATTAATCACATATTTTATTTATCAATATATACTATCATGACTCTATTGCTGTATATATTTATGAGACATAGGCCAATTAAATAAAGAGACAATTGTCATTTAAATCATAGCTTTTTGTTGACTTCTGGTCAATTCCATAACTTTTGAAACTGTAACATAAAATCACAACTTTTGACATTTTCTCAGTTATCTCACAGATCAAAATTTCGGTGAAATTAGTGGTGACGTGTCGGCCGGAATTCAACGAAAAAAGTTATGATTTAAATGACAATTATCTCAACTACATCGTTTTGAAGAACAGACATTTTGTCCACGTCAGAAATTTCGGCTGATACGTCACCACCAAATTCAATGGAATTTTGATATGTGGGATAATTGAGAAAATGTCAAAAGTTATGTTTTTATGTTCCAATTTCAAAAGTTATAAAATTGACCAAAACTCAACGAAAAGTTATAATTTAAATAACAATTAACTAAGATAAGGAATTCCAAAAGTTGTCAAGTATACTTGTAAACCAAACTTGAACAAGATCTGAAAAGAAGTGATCATGGAGCAATGCCCTTATCCCTACTTTATTTTGGTTCCTCTCTTGATTTCCACGCAACCAAAAATTTCATTCATGTCAAACTTCAAGAATTTCTCATGAAAATTAGTGGAAACGATTATGCAATTTTCTCCTAATTTAATTTGCTAGGTTGACCGCTTCCTTCTTATTTTCTTAATTAATTAAAAAAATAATAATACAATTTTTTTTGCATTATAAAATTAATAAAGAATATTGAAAAACCATGTGCAAGCTGGAAACAGCAATGTGTAGGCCATGACGGTGCAATAAGACAAGCTAATATTTTGTTACCACATTGGATTCTATATATTATATATTAATTATTAAAATTTTGTTTAATACTCTGTCCGTCCATAAAAAATAGTCATGTTTTTCTATTTTGATCCGTCAACTAAAAATAGTCTCATTCTATTTATGAAAAATTTCTCACTACACAATACCTCTAAACATTAATCTATTTACAACTTATGCCACTAGGACCCACCACTTTTTATCTATCCAACCACTTTTTCTCCCCATCTCTCTTACTTTATCAACCACTTTGCCGTGCACCAATGAGACTATTTTTGGTATACGGAGAGAGTACAAAACATGCATCTAATCTAATGTATGTATAATCAGCACATTGATTTTGTTGGGTTGGCTCTAAATTATAGTTTTTGAGAACACATGTAATTTTCAATTATATTTTTCGTTATAAATGAAATTGAATGGTTATATGACCTAACACTATTGTTTATTATAAATAAAGAGATACATAATAGAACACGTATTTGATTGTTTCATAAAGTTAAGTTAGGTGCAAATCTATTTCATCTTTTTATATGATGATTCTTTATAAAAACAAATTTATTCGATTCAAAGCCAATGTGGGCTTCCAAGCAAGAATCACTCTTCTTCAATTTTTCATCAATGAAATGCTGATTACAAAAGAGAGAGAGAGAGAGAGAGAGAGAGAAGGAATCAGTCTTTCATTGAAAGTATAATATTTTCCGAAGCCAAGAGAAGAAAACAAAAAAAACAATATTTTTCCCATAATTAGATCGATCTTGATAGTCTAGCCAAAAATTATCTTTAAATTCTAACTACCATTTAGAGATGTAATTAAGCGTCTTTTCGAATCAAATTGATAAAAAAAATTAGAAAGAATATCCAATTAATATCTTAAAAAGAATTAAAGAGGAGACAAAAAGTCAAAAAACCATGATTTCCAAAAATACTAGATGTCATATCAATAATGACAACCCAACCAACCCATAAAATTTTCTCGAATTTGTCTATAAAAAATAATAATAATGAAATCATATTTTTCGAAAAGTGTATTAATAACAAACGAATATTACATTCTTTGAACAATATGTTAACAAAAAATATTGATAATAATTAAGAAAGTGAAACTAAAAAAAATATTATTAAAAATTAAAAGAAAGAAGGGAATTGATTGGTGCTCACTAACTTGGGCATATAACTCAACATGGCTAAAGCCACACGCTTGGCCCATGCCTTATTATTTAATTGCTATTATTATTTATTAATTACACTACTAATCATGTCATCTTGGCTATGTATGTACCACCTAATTATAACCCTATTGGACAACTGGTTATTTTCAAAGAGGATTAGATATTATAATATCCCTGACTAAAATTTCATTTGGTGATTTTAATAATGATTACCTTTTACAACATTACCAATTTATGGTAAGTGTTTTTAAATGAGAACTATTTTAACTCTAATAGAGAAAAAAAATTGTTACTAGTAAAAAAATTATAATATTGTTTATTATATTTATTTTATGGATGATTACTATTTAAATCATAATTTTTCGTTGACTTCTGGTAAATCCCATAACTTTTGAAACTAGAACATGAAATCATAACTTTTGACATTTTCTCAATTTTCTCATGGATCAAAATTTCAGTGAAATTGGTGGTGACGTATCGGCCAGAATTCAACGAAAAGTTATGATTTAAATGAAAATTATCTCAACGACATCGTTTTGTCCACGTCGGAAATTCCAGCTGATACGTCACCACTAATTTCACTGGAATTTTGATATAATTTCAAAAGTTATGATTTTATGTTCTAGTTTTAAAAGTTATGAGATTGACAAAAAATCAATAATAAATTATTATTTAAATAACAATTATCTCTTTATTTTATTTTATTTCCCTTTAGTAGGAAATGCACTTTTTTAAGAACGATACAAATTAAGGAATGATATTTTTGAACTGGGCTAGGAATAATTATTAGAGCAGTAATTGCAAAATAATGGAGGGAAGGTGGGGCATATGCTTGTGGGCCCGACTTCCATATATCACCTAATCAAATCGAAGAAAATTTTCCATTCACTCAACCATTTCCTCTCTCTCTCTCACACACACACAGAAAGAACTCTCACACTTGCCATGTGCACTGCTCTATCAGTTCTTGCTGGCTCTCTCTCATCATGTCCAGTTAGACTTAAAAAAGGGTTTTGAATGTCACGTTCAAGAACATGAGCTTGCAGTTCAGCACACCACAACCTTAGAGCTCCATCTCTATCTCTCTCCATCTCTCCTCACACTGTGGGAGCATGGATTCCAATACCATTCTCGATTATGCTCTCTTCCAACTCACCCCAACAAGAACACGGTAAAATCTCACTCTCTGCTCCATCTCAATCGCAGTCCTACTTTGTTGCTTCTCACTAAATTCTTGAGTAATTAGATGTTTCTATCAAGTTACTAATTAAAAATTCTGTTGTGGGGTTTCGTTTCGTTGGATTGGAAAAAAGATGCGATCTTGTTGTGTTTTCTAGGAAGAAGAACGAGAAACTGGCATCTGGGCTTTTGGAACCCTTCGTTGCTCATTTGCAATATGCTAAAGATCAGATTCCAAAAGGGGGTTATTCGATAACTCTTCGCCCCCCACGTGATGATGCCTCATGGTTCACCAAGGCCACATTTCAAAGGTAATTTTGTAGAACCTATCTAATAATTGAGGTTTAAAATGTAGTTGGATTAGTATTTTGGTGTGATTTAGATGAATATTGAGGCATTAGTGACACACTTGTTGGTTCGAAATTTTTTGATCTGAGTGTTGCTTTGCTGTGGAGTCTTTTTGAACTTGTCTTGGCTCTTGGATGATTAGATATACAACTACTGATAATGTGGAGTTATAAGAGTGTGCTGTTGAAAGAATAAAGATTTAGGATAAACTTTGTGTCTTGGTGAAGTTTTAACTGTATAGCTATGGGCAAAGAGGATTTCGTTTTCTCATTCTTTCACTTTATCTATTTGTAACTGCAGATTTGTACGTTTTGTGAGCACGCCCGAAATTCTTGAGAGGATTATACGGATAGAGCGAGAAATTTTGCAGATTGATAGTTCAACTCAATCTAATGAAAATCCTACAGTGGATGAGGCAGGGCGTCCAATGGAAGGTATACAGGCATACCCTATTAATAAGAATATCATATGTAGCGGAATTTTTTGTCTCCTAGGCTATATTTGGTAAATGATTTCTCTTTCCAGTTTAAATACATGATAGATTGTAAGTGTTGATAAGTTTTGAGGATATTCTGAGTTTACTTATCAAGCACATTGTTTATTAGGGAACACATCAGTTGCTGATGGGAACCTGAAGAAATCAACTAATTCTTCTAAGGTATTTTAACTAACAGTAAGAGGTAGATAATCGTTTTTAAGTTTTTACCTAATTCGATTTTTATAATGGTTGTTTAGTTATCCTCTGAAGAAGAAGATCATGGGGCTGAACTGAGAGAACATTCTAGGTAGTTAATTCTCACTCATGGAACTCTGTGGATTTGATTACACTTGTAGCTCTGGAAGCTGAGTCATTTACTTGCTCTTCTGAGCAGGGCTCGTCTTCAACGTCTGATGGATACACGAAAAGCATTACTTCTGAAAGAGCAAGCCATGGCTTACGCCCGTGCAGTTGTGGCTGGATATGAAATGGAGGACATTGATGATCTTATATGCTTTGCTGATACATTTGGAGCCTCACGACTAAGGTACAACTGCTACTTCTTCCTTGTTTCTGTATTAGTAAACGGATGAATAAACACGGTGTTGCCTTTGGTTGATTCAGTATGCCCCAGAAATCTCCATAGATCATTCAATGAGGTGGCCTTAAGTAACAACTGAAACAATCAATGTTATTGTAGTATCAATATTTTTTTGTTATAATTGATTATAATTTACGTGAAAAAACTACTACTTTCTACTAATTTTGATGGCTTCGTAGATCTTTCCTACCTTGATAATCAATTTCTGCTCATGTAGGGAGGCATGCACCGATTTCAAGGAGCTTTACAATAGGAAACATTCAGATGATCAATGGATGGATGAATTAGCAGCAGTGCAAGCATCATCTATGACTGACCTCCCATATCTGGCAACATCTGGAATTATGCTCACAGGTGAAAAGTTTCATGGCAATGGATTCTCCGTCCCACTCGAGAGAACTGGCTCTTCCGACCCTCTATCTGACACAGATAAGAGCAAAGGTATGTTCTACATTACAGTGGGATGTTTTGTCTGGGATACGACTCCTCCTCTTGCATAGGGTTCAGCGCGTCTCTAATCTATGAGATTGATCTATTGCAGATAATAATTCTACGGGTGAACAGAGACCGAGTATGCAGCAGGCTCCATGGATGAATCAGATTCCTCCTTATATGTACAACTTTCAAGGCTCAATGCAGCATATGCCGGCTTACCAAGGCTATCCTTACCCAGGTATGCCGCCATATTATCCAGGGAATATGGGGTGGCCGTCTACGGGTGGCCCTAATTCAACAAAGAATCATAGATCATCCCGGAGGAAGGAGAAATCTTTTAATGCAAATGATGCAGATAATTCTGAGGAAGATGAAAGTACTGCTTCTAGTAATTCAGATGTTGGAACTGATTCAAACGAGGAACAAGAGCAAGATAAGAAGCCTTCTTCGAGGGGGCAGAAACATGGGAAGAAGAACAAGAAGAAATCTTCCAAAACGGTTGTTATCCGTAACATAAACTACATAACTTCCCAGAGGCGCAATGGAGAAGATAATGAGTATTCTGAAGAGTCTTCGGGAGAAGCGCTGTCACTTGATGATGTTTCCATCCGAAAGGGGGTAGATGATGCAATTGCATCGTTGGAGAAACATGGCCACCCTAAAGCACGTAAAAGCAGAGGAAAACATGAACTTGGGAACAGCACTGATGCTAATGTTTCTGAAGGGGGGAAATCAGCTGATCCTTGGGGTGCTTTTCAGAATCTTCTCCTTAGTAATGAAGACTCGAATCCCAGTAAAACAACGGAACATCACGCTGGAGATCCCATGGATGAACAATTTATGATGAACAGTTCCAATGGTGGTGGGCTTTCGCACAAAACTAGCGATGCGTTTGAATTGGAATCTGAGAAAGTAAAGAGACAGCCTTCAACTAGTGATGATTCAGTTCTTGTGATTCACAGAGAGGGGGAAAATGGTGGCAACACTCACATTGTGGGTTTTGCTAATGGTGAAGAAATGCAGACGACTATGAAGAAAACTGTTTCTGAAAACGAGAATGCATTGTTTGCACAACAATCCATAGGATCAGGAACCACACTGGGAGCTTTACAAGATTACTCCTCAGAATCAACCACTATTAGGAACAGGAGAGAGGAAGACTGGTTCGTTGTCAACTCACAAACACAAGAGGGAAAGCAATCGGAATTTGTCAATCACGACTCCTTCTCCTATGCAAGTGACATGGTCAAGAAAGAAGCAACAAGAGGAGCTGCTGTGGTTGACGACTCCTTCATCATAGGGTCGAGATCAAGAGCTGACGATCAGTATGTCTCTCACTGGAGAACAGACATCATCATGGATGGTGAGATGGACATAGCCCCCCTGCCAGAAAACGGAAGTCCGGCCATTTCTGGCTCTGCTGAACCTAATGACCTCTGTATGGTGCTTGTACGGGAGTCGCAAGAATCCGGTGCATCCTGGACACCTGACATGGATTATGAAGTCGAAATCTCTTACAATGAAGCCGATAAAAAATCTTCTGCCGCCAAGCTGAATGGTGAAGCTGCAGAGGAAGTTGGTGTCAATGGTAAACAAGCCAATGGCAAGAAAAATGCAGGTCTGACAGCTAAACTTCCCGGGAGATCTCGAGTTCTGGGGGGATCTCCCGCTGGCAAACTGGATCCTTATTCCAAGACTAAAAAGATATCTTCAGCAAGTAGGCTACTGACTCAAAAGAGCAAGCTGCAAAGGGTATTGTAACTACATATTTGCATAAAATTGGACTTATTTATCCTACTTTCTTGCTCAATTCTTATGATCTCATACAGGAAGAAGAGGAGCGCAAGAGACTGGAAGAAGCGCTGATCCAACGCCAGAAGAGGATTGCTGAAAGGTCAGCTATCAGTGGCTCGTCTCCTGCAGCATCCAAGAAACTTCCAGTTGGAAGCAAATCAGCTCCTCCTAAGCTCGACAGGATCAGATCTTCGTCTGCAGCCCGCGCTCCAAAAAGTTAAGTCAGCCTAAAACTCACTGCAATCTGATTGTGTGATCATGGTGAAAATTTTACATTTGAAATCTATACTAACAAAGTGGAGTAGACTTTTTCCTGGTTGGAGAGCGTGCTTGATCACTGTGGCCTTCCGCTAAGGTTGAGCTGAGCTGTTGTTGTATAGTCTTGGTTCTTTGCATATGCCATTTTTTGAGATTGTATATTCAATTTATTTATTTTCCTAATAGTGTGTATCTGCAAGAAATAAATGGATTATATACGTGTGTCACCACAAACTCAAGTTGACTGCTGGAGATTTCATACTTGTTTTGATGGTTTCTTTTCATACTCATTCAAGTACATCTTCCAGAGGTCATGTATTTATTGGAATATTCGTGATTTTCATATTTCTGTTTGAATGTCAAACTCTGAATGTTTCAAAGCTCAGCTTCTCCCTTTGTAGTTTGCAGCACCACTTTCATCTTTCAAACCTTATTTATAACTGAAAGTTATTTGTAGCTTCTGATTTCAACTGAGTATAGAGAAAAGATTTCCATCGAGCTAAGTTTTTGCATGTGATAGTTTCAAATTTGTTTGTCCCTAAAGCTAACAAAATTGAAGTAAGCGGACGTTTACTTTTTATGATTGATAAAATAGATGATTGAGTATTTTATTCTCATTTCTAAGATTTCTTCAATTCCATTTTTTGAATGGGACGCGAATCAAGCAAAATTAGTTTAAGTGCTCTGAAATAGTCCAAATCAAGAAATAAGGTGACTCCAAGTATGTTCAGACTTGTTCGTTATGTTTATGGAATGTCAGAATAAAGTTATTTATCAATTTCAAATCAAATACTCACATTCCATGATTTAATGTAATTGATTGAAAAAATAAAATATACAAATATTTCTTATTATATCCTCGTAAGTCGTAACTCCCCTGAAATGTAAGATTGTTAATCTTATAGATCATTAAATAGGAGTTTAGATTGTTTTCATATGAAGTAAACATATTAGAAATTAGAAGCTCATCTGCAATATGGTAAATTCCCACGTACACAAATTCGAATGGCACTTTGATTTAGCAATAATAACAAAAATTTAAATCTTTTTTTTTATTTTTTATGTTGGCCCCATTAAATCACACTATGTCAAATCTAAATATATGGAATGTATAATTCTTACAAAATAAAAATAGTTTCCTCTCATAATTTAATTCTAAATCTAGCAATATGCTATTTAATATTTAAATTACTTAATTAATTACTTTTACAATTATATATATATATAGAAGTGTCCATAAATTTATATATGAATATTATTGCTATAAATATAATTTGACTGATGTATATAAAACTGTATTACTAATTATTAAATTTTTTATTGCATTATTTATTTATAAAAGTAATTTATATGAAATTTATATTAAATATATACATAATTTTTGTAATTAAGGTAATCCATATAATACATATGTAGATTTTGTAATTAAATATTTTTGGTCATACTCTCTCTATATAAAATATAGGATCTATATATATATATATATATATATATATCATAATTTTGTTACCCAATCATGTATATCTTTGTGATGGTAAATTATATCATTGTAGAATTATTATTTTCATATGTGTATCATATAGGTGGAATACTAATATCATTTACATTGTAAAATTCACATTTTTTCATTCGATCCTGAACTGAGACACGAAATTTAATCAATAGTGACTTACAATTTTATTTTCAACCATTAGTATAGATAATTGTAAACTACTCAATACTATAAAATCTAAAAATACGATACTCGTGCATCACACATGAGAATTAATACATAATTAAAGCATGATCATGTACAAAAAAAATGGGTTACATGCATACTAAAATAATGTAATTTTTAATTAGTTGAGAATAAATTGTATAACCATCACAATTTTTTAACGTAATAATTATAAAGGATATAAGCATGTAATACAGAATAGCAAACAATTGCATATGATCTAATTTTTATGTGTAATGTATACTAAAATATGTTGGAATCGACGCGTCAGCCTTTTTGAAGATACACACACATTTTGAACATGTTTATTTTAACTATATAGTAAAACATTCCTCCCCTCCTAATATCAAATAGATAGTCTATATACAACAAAAATACTTCAAATTCACTATTTTATAGTACTAGATTTATAGATTTATACAACTAAATTTTTTACACAACATATATTTATTCACAAAAGGATAATACTACTATTATTTGATATAACCTCAAAAGTCATAATTTTAATTTTGACTATAACGTGCAATTAAGTCAGAAGAAAAATGATGAATCATTATTGACCATCTTTAAAAAAAAAAAAAAAAACTCACGATTTCAAATATAGTACGTATAATAATACTTTTAGGCCCCTGAAACCGCGAAAATGACGGTAAATCGCGGCTTTGGTGTTGAAAAGGACGTAATGAGAATTCTGAGAGTTTGGCTCCAATTTCTTCCCCGGTCAGAAAAATCAAAAGGGCGAAGAAGAAAGTTGTCCACTGGGGATTCATGAAGGGACAAACGACATTGGCTGCACGTTATCAATCTATTCATATCTCAATGTTCTTCGCCAGAATATTTATCGTTTCTTTATATATAGTTTATTCAAATAAATATTCTTTCGAACAATCCTCAGAGTTTTTGTCAAACCAAGGCGGGCTGACGAATTTCTTCAATTTTTTAATCGGCGTGTTCATCAATAGGAGGCACGAATTTAGGGTTTTCTTTGAGAGCACTATAAAAGTTCTCATTGTTGTTGCCATGTCAGCTGGCGCTTTTTGTGGTGTCGCACCTTTCATTTTCCCCAAGAAGCCTTCTAGATTTGAGGTACGTATGCTTCTCCAATTTTCCCAGTTTTTCTTTTCTTTCCAGTTTGTGTTTTTATCATTTTCCTGAATGCTGCATGCTGTATGTCAGCATTGATTGTGATAAGGTATCAGAATTCAAAAGAGATCATGATTGTTTCCTTCCACATATGTCAATTAAGAAGTTCAGTGTTGATTGATTTGTGGTTCTGAAATGAAACTTGCAAATTAATATAGGAAAAAGAATATGATTTTCACATGGACATTTCTGGTGAAAATTGGCAGGAAAGTGGTGTTGAGACCAAAAAAGTTCCAAGCATAATTACACCTAGGAATGTTCCAAAAGTTAGTAGTCCACTTGGAGTGGCTGGCAATTATGTTTCCATGACTGAGATTAGGAACAAAATTGCCTGCTTCAGAGACTTGCTTGATTTCTCACCTTGCGCCGGCTCTGCTACTCTGCTTGAGGTAGCCAATCTTGCTGCTCTTTCCTTGATTCAAGTTTAAACTGATCCTCGTTGCTTTGTCTTTCCGCAGCTGTTAGTATTGACCCTTCATGATATTTTCCAACGGTATCCTAAGATCAAACCGGCTTCAGAATTTCAGGATGCATGCCTTCATAAGGTTACCTCTACTATTCACAACTCTTGCAATTTTCCTATGACTTCATTGTTTGACAAAAAAGTGAAAATTGGCTGTGTTTGATTTGGTTGGGGGGCAGGTTTTGAAAATCTTCTGTAATACTCTGCAATCACTGGGAGATCAGTGGACAACGGAGAAGTGGATGGTCCGATGCAGATATGATTTGTCTATGAAATTGCAACACACTGAGTTAGAGCACATTGGTATGTTGTATGTTGGCCACAATTAGTACATGATTAATCTGTTCAAGTGGTTAAAACGTTTCTTGCTTTTGTCACTTTGTAGCTGTGTTGATGCTCGAAGACATCATCAAGCTGGCGCGGGAGAGGTTGTTTGATGAGATGGATGATGATTATGATGACAATATGAGTGACTACAGCCCTGCAGGAAATGCGTTTTCAAAGGCTCTGTCTGACCCTTATTTTGATAACAGATCGTCGTATTGTGGATCTCCGATGACTCCTACTTCAGTCCTTCAAGGAGCTTGGAGGTCTCCGACATTCTCGGAGAAGGGGGAGCCGTATTCGCCCCCTGTGCTCCTGCCGGTTAGAGTTGGGAAACTAAGCCCCATGGACATGAAGCGCCTCTCCTTCCATATGCTTCCTCATGCAGCTACTATTGCCCAAGATCCTAAATACATGGTCCTAATGAATAATTTGGACAAGGAACAGATAGAGCATCATGAGATCAATAAGGATAGTAGAGAGGATGAAGTGGTGGGCGAGATGGAAATGATCGATATTGTTATTCATGATTCTCAAAATGATGGTACAAAGATTTCTTCTCTTGTGAGAAGAAATGGAAGAAACTGGATTGGTGTTAGAAATCAGCAATCTCCACAAATGGTGGTGAGGCCTTGTTTGGAAACACAGCTTGAGTTGCCTATTCCACCATCACAGCCCATGTTGCATCCCAAAAATGATCGAGTTTTGACAGATCCAGTCCCGCCTACCCATGACAGAGTGCCACCGGCATCATTTCCTCCTCCACCACCGCCACCACCACCATTGCCACCACCACTCACTACACCAAGCAGTTTGGCAGTTGCACCCCCTCCACCACCGCCACCTCCACTATCTGATGGCAATGCTGCGCCTGCTCCACCCCCACCGCCAATGGCATTGGTTAATTGTCCACCACCACCGCCGCCCCCTCCTCTTCCCACAGACACATCAACTGCTCCTCCTCCACCTCCTCCGCCCATGGTGACCGCATCAAAGGGAAACGGACCAGCTATGCCACCGCCTCCTCCTCCTCCACCCACTGGTGTATCAAACGGGCAGCCACCGCCTCCACCATTAGTGCCAACCGGAAATGGTTCAGCCCCACCACCCCCTCCTGGGGCTGCATGCCTTCGTCCAAAGAAATCAGCCACCAAATTGAAGAGGTCTTCACACATGGGCAATCTGTATCGAACTCTCAAAGGCAAAGTTGAAGGATCGGCTTCACATGGAAAATCAGCAGGACGAAAGGCTAAAGTCGGAGGAGGAGGGGGAGCCTCCAATGGAGGGAAACAAGGAATGGCCGATGCATTGGCAGAGATGACAAAAAGGTAGTCACCAAATATATGACCACCATTCCTTTCAAAAGTTTTGAGACATGAATTTATCCTGAAACATGATTGCCTCAGGTCAGCATACTTCATACAAATTGAAGAAGATGTCAAGAATTATGAGGGAGTGATAAAGGAGTTGAAAACTTCCATCGGTTCCTTCCAGACATCCGACATGACCGAGCTCATCAAATTCCACAAACATATCGAGTCTCACCTCGAGAAACTAACAGATGAAACTCAGGTTTGATCATACAAGTCCTTCCTTGTTTTGACAACACAGTGATCATCAATTCATTAATCAAGAGTCATAGTTTTCACTGAATAATAATTTATGACAGGTGCTAGCAAAATTTGAAGATTTCCCCAGCAAGAAGTTGGAAGCTATAAGGATGTCAGCAGCTCTGCACCTAAAGTTAGATGCAATCATCACCACTCTGCAGAACTGGCAAATAGTCGCGCCCGTTGGCAAACTCCTCGACAAAGCTGAAGGTTACTTCAACAAGGTTAGTTTCACTATTACTAGTTAAGATCCATTTAGTTCATTTCACTAACTAGCTGCCACATCCAGATCAAGGTGGAACTCGATGCACTCGAGCGGACTAAAGACGAGGAGCTGAAGAGATTCCAAGCTCAGAAGATCAATTTTGATTTTGGGATCCTTGTACGCATCAAAGAACTGATGGTTGATGTTTCTTCTAGCTGCATGGAGCTGGCTCTTAAGGTCAGTTATTTCCAACACAAACTCATTGACTTATATTCTATGAATAAACGGAAATTGTAATATATATATCCATGTGATTGATGCATGCAGGAGAAGAGAGAAGCCAAGGCTAAAGAAGTGAAAGAACAAAAAAGTGAAGGGAAGAGTGGATCAGCGAAGATCCTGTGGAGGGCCTTCCAGTTTGCATTCCGTGTCTACACATTCGCCGGTGGGCACGACGACCGCGCCGACAAGCTCACTAAGGAAGTGGCACATGAAATCGAGGCCCAAAACTAGTCAAAGACTACTCAGGACAATATCCACCATGTTCGTCTTGTCACACCAAAAACTCACCCCAACAATTAAGAAAAAAGAGAAACATATATATTCATATACAGACACATATATATACTTAGATGAACACGGCGACCAAACAAATGTAGATATTTGAGACGTCTATTCTCATTGAACTTGCTGGCATTTCCAAGTGTATATGGTTCAGTAAATTATTTCGTGTAGAGAAGTAGCAAAGGCTCTGTGTCTGTGTGTGGAAGATTAAGCTGAAACTCTATTAGCTTTGCATCACCACCATTCTAGAGCGCATTTCATTTATTTTTCAGCCATTCATTCTTCATATATAGTCATTGCATGTTAATGTCTGTTGTGGTAAGATTTTTGGGTTCTTTTTAACCTTCAAAATGTAGAGGTTTGTTGGACTTTTTGTTCAACTTTTAAAGGCACTCTGAGGATTGCTTATTACTTATTAGTCTTAATTACCATCGACTATTTTTCTCTATTTTATGTGTTTGTACCACACTACCAATACTGTTATTGGGTCAATCCAATGCTAAGACTAATAAAGTGAAGGTGGCAGAGGCCTCGAACGCAAATTCTTAGGTAAATGTAGTCGTGTCTTTATGTTAAGTAATCAGATTACTAAACAAGTTAACGACGCTTTAATTCATATTATAATAATATGTTAGCAAGCAAATCCATGCGTCTATATTTGTAATTACAAAGTATTTAGTACCCAAACTCTGCCTTGTGGTTGTGGACATGTCGTCATCTATTCCTTAAGAGGCGTTTGGCTACTGATAATGCATGATTGGTAAAATAATAACTTAATTAAATGTTTGGTTTGTATGATTAAGTCCGTAATAGATAATTCGCTTTGTATGTAATCACCCAATTGAATAATTATTTATCACCCTAAAGTTGTTGACTATTTAATTATCATCTAATCTATAATGCAAAAATTGCAAAATACCTCCACCAAAATTATTATTGATTTTATTTGTTCTAAACTTATGCATTTTTGCATGATTAAAAAAAACTCCTTTTTTTTGCATTTCAGTAATAACCCTTCAATTTATTTTATGTCACAATCAATCAATCCAAACACAACTAAATAATTTGATCATACTTTATTCTATCAATTTTATATATCACATCCATCAAACCAAACGACTCCTTAATTTAATGTCTGGATAAGAACACGACCACGTACCTTGCTAATATTGGACTTTTTTCATTAATAAAAATATTACTATTATAAATTTGATTTGAAAGTCTTTTCACTAATAAAGTGGTGGAATTATTTGCATTCTCCTAATCATTTATTGAAATCGAAAACATTGGTTATGCAAAACAAAAAGCTAATTTGATCTTAGAAACTATTTTTTTAAAACATTATCATTAAAATAAATTCAACTGAAAATCAAACTTAGTGGTGCAATATATTAACACTTTGCATGTGGACGACATAAAGCATGTTTAGCCTTATTTATCTGAGTTGGAATATTTGTTTGTGTAATTGTGTTACTCAAAATAAGAGCAGGTCGATTAAAAATAAATAAATAAATTCAAGAGCAGGTTGATTGGCTTTTCCACGTATAATGTATATTAAATTAAGGGATAATTGTCATTTAAATCATAATTTTTCGTTGACTTCTGGTCAATCATCACTTTTGACATTTTCTCAATTATCCCACATAACAAAATTTCGGTGAAATTGGTGGTGATGTGTCGGCTGGAATTCAACAAAAAGTTATGATTTAAATGACAATTATTTCAACGATATCGTTTTGAAGAACGAACGTTTTGTCCACGTCGGAAATTCCAGCTGACGCGTCACCACCAATTTCACTGGAATTTTGATACGTGGAATTATTGAGAAAATGTCAAAAGTTATGATTTTATGTTACAGTTTCAAAAGTTATGGAATTGACCAGAAATCAACGAAACATTTGTGATTTAAATGACAATTATCTCTTAAATTAATTAAAGCAGCCGAGCATATACACCTAGTAGCTATAGATATAGTCAAATGGATAGTGCATTGGCAAAATCACTCATATAATTTATCCAACAAATTAATTAATATTATGATCCATCCCTTTGGCTTTATAGCTTTCGACTTGGACATTTCTTTTTAACGTGCATTATTCCATCTTATGTAACCAGAAGACTGTAATTAGTATGCATGTACGTACAATACACATATAACTATTCAATTTAAATAATAAGTAGGTAAGTTCAAAATAAAATAAAAGGCGTAGTTAGAACAAATTCAAAGAATTATAGATTTAAATGATCATATGATTTAAATTAATATATATTTATATTTATGTATATAATCTATATGCATTAAATTAGTCAAGCTATCCTACAGAATAAGGTTTTTATAAGTGTAAAATAAAAATCTGTAAGACTGCATAATTGTATCATTATGATATACTAATAGATATAGAATGTAGCATGCCATATTAATTATTATGACATTGCCCTAAATTAAATATAAAATAGATAAGTACTCTTTTATAATAGGTATAATAGTGAGATAGTATTTACACTATACTGCTTAATTAATTAGTTAATTAAACAGCTCATCTACGTCTAAGATCTACAAGGTATTTGGATCTTACGTCTATGACGGATCTGGGGGTTGGGAAGCTAGGGTCGGGTTGATCCTCTAACCGTCAGGATGGCCTGATTTTTTTTTTATGGTCGGTCGGAAACGTTATGGTCGTCTCCCGATCTGCATGAAAAAAAAATTGAAGAAGAAGACATCAATATGAACGATTCATCCCCCGAAATATTTATATTTTGGATACGCCACCGACTACAAGTAGCGGGGTAAGAGCCGATGGTATTTGTTTTTTTACAGTTTTGGCCAAACCCTATAATGTCAAAATCATTGGGTATTAATTACCTGTCACCGTAGCTAATATTCATCAATATTCAAACAAATTGATATTCGCACACCTTTTTCCATTTCTTTTACACGAAACAGTAAAGTCAACGTGAATAGCATTCAAAAACACAGGAAATAATTTTCTATTTTTTTATAATTAAAAAAAAAAGTTAAAAAGGAGATTATAAATTGAAAAGATGGCGACGAGGATCAGTCATCAAGCTCGATCTTGATATCATGAATGGTTACGGCGTCGCCGTGGTTGGTGGGGACCAAAGTGACCAGCACGTGCTCATCATCCTCGGCGTCAAGGTCTTCCATAATATCCGTGATCGACAACCTCAGCTGCGTCGTAATCTTCTTCTCATGCTTATGTTTGTGCGGAACGTTTACGAAACTTCCGGCGAACTCCGTGTTCTCCGCCGTCGTGATCACGTCGTCCTCGTCATTGATGTAAACATCGAACTTCACGTAAGAATCACGATCAACTTCGATCCCTTTAATCACCAAAATCTCCTCCAGCTCATCCTTCTCCTTCTTGCTCCTCTTCTTCTTCGGCCTCTTCACCACCACCTTCAAAACCCGGTCCAATTTCGCCGGAAACACGTGCCTAGGGCTCTGTGCGTCTGCCGCATTCGCTCTCCCCAGCTTCTTCAGCCTCCTCATAACCGAAGAAACCCGCGGCGTCGGACGGCTCTTCAACCATGGAATCTCCACATCCTCATAAGCATACCCGAGTTTATTCGGATCCAAACAGTCCCGGACCTTGACCCGAACCATTTTCGCGTTCTCGTCGTAGAAAAGGAGCGCCGCGTCGAGAAAATCACTATCGATTATGTCCTCGCGCCGCCCGCCTAGGGTTTTCCACACGCTCCACATCCTATCAATGTTGGAGTGATGAGCGTAGAAAACCGGATCGCGAGCCGCGGAGTAGAAATTGCCCATGTTTTCGCTATTTGGTTGGTTTCGGTCGCCGGTCCACGCGTGAACCGAGCCATGGAGGATCCCTTCGATCGAGCCGCCGCCGGGGTTGGGGTCCTCGCCGCGGCGGTAGGGGCTGCCGAAGAAGAGGCTGGGGGTTTTCGAGTTCGACACCATCTGCCTGTACATGACGGTTAAATTTGTTTGCGCTTGCTGATCAGCTGTGATGTCAAGATCGTTGCCATTGTAGTTGAGGTCGACGACCGCCGGTGGCTGGTGGGCCTTGTCGCGGAGCGGGTCGTAGAGGGCGGAGTTAGGGTTTGTGTACATGGGCGGGATCGGCATTCCCGACGGCGCGTCCCAGTTCCAGTAGGGCATGGCGAAGGAGGGGTCGTCGATCAATTTGCCAAGGATCCTCTCGTAGAAGTAGAGGTAGTAGCGGTGGAAGGGGAAGAAGAGCCATGAGTTGTGGACCTGCAGCTCCAGGTCAGGGAAGCCGGCTTGGTCGTAGGCGCCGTCGCAGTAGGCGCAGTGGACGTTGGCTTGCTGCTTGAAGCTGCGGGGGTCGTCGTCGGGGAGGGCTCGCATCAGCTCCACCGCTTTGTTGAGTTTG
The DNA here is from genome assembly GCA_034509125.1 of Monilaria moniliformis. Taxonomy (NCBI): domain Eukaryota; kingdom Viridiplantae; phylum Streptophyta; class Magnoliopsida; order Caryophyllales; family Aizoaceae; genus Monilaria; species Monilaria moniliformis. The sequence continues at coordinate 11,641 of JAYDZE010558865.1, read as the reverse complement.
GCGATGTAGGCGTCGCCGGCTAGGTGGGCCGCGGGGCGGACGCGGAGCGTGGCTGGCCGCGGGGGGAACTGGAAGTCGATGATTTCTCCTGTTAGGGGCGGGCAGCAGCTTGTGGGGGCCACGCCCTCAGGGAGGTCTGCGGGGCCGCATTGTGTGACGTCGGGGGCGGATATGGGGGCGGCAAAGGAGAAGGGGGTGGTGGCGCCGTACAGTCCTCCGAGGCCGATTAGTAGATTTCTTCTGTCTAACTTGAATGGGGGTGGAGATTCTTGATCATGGTTTGAAGATTTGCATGAGATGTTATAGCTGCGGCGAGGAGTTTTGGTCGTGGCCGGGATATGTTTTGGTTTGAGCAAGAAAGGAGAGGAAGGGGAGGTGGCGGTAGCGGTGGTGGAGAGAGTGGTGATAGGATGATGTGAGAGAATCGACGAAGCCATTTTCTTTGGTTAATTATAGCTATATGTCGTAGTTGGGATTGCTATATATAGAAAAATGTTTGGATTCATAATTCAGACCGTGGACTATTATTCACGTCGCGGAGTTGTGATACTTTACTTTGAGTTGGCGAACCCTATATTTTACATTTCAGATGTATTATACTAATTATCTTATATAGCATAGATTGATGCATACACATTCCAACTTATAATGAAGTAGTTGTAAAATTGTATTGACGCGTCCAACAAATAATGTGATGGTAAGACATAAATTGCTAAATGTAATTCAGATGAGATTCAATGATTCATTTTTTATATCTCACTCTATGTATTACTTTTAATTTTTTTCACATATTTTTTTTAAAAAAATCTTTAATTTTAATAATATATGCTTTAGTTGAATTTTGTATTTATTAACAAGAGTTTGTTGCACCAAATTAAGTATATAATTTTCTTTAGAATTTATTGTCATTTATATTAGATTAAAATTGATTATTATATTTGATAAATTCAAAAGTAGGGTATTTAATTTTTTAAAATTCCATTTTCAAATAAATATTAATTATATTATATTATATTATTATAAATTTTATTTTATAATAAATATCATTAAAATAATTAATTTAGAGATGTGACACAAAAGAGTGAGACATTGGATTATACTTCCACACAACAATGAATCATACTACAATAGAATAGATGTGTGCTGAAAGTACGCTGATCTAAAATTCGAAACATATTTCAACACAACAATAAACTATATTTCAGCACAATAATGAACCATATTTCCACACCACAATGAATCATACTTCAGCACAACAATGATGCATACTCCAGTAAAATAAATGTGTGCTTAAAGTACGTCAAGATACTTACATATTTCATTTTTTTCGTGCAAATTTCTTCACCCGAACATATGCAATTAGAATTTTGTTTGAATCCTCAAAAAATTACCTTTTATTTGATATATAGTGTGTGAAAAAATAATAAAAATCGAAAGAGTTGTATTTGGTTAAAGTTTTAAGATATTTTATGAGAGGGAAAGTGTACAGCTGGCGTGAGAGGGAGAAATGGACAACTGACGGTCCTTAAATTATGCCAAAATGCCCCTTATGCTATTGTATCAATACAAGTTACGCTACTGTAAATATTTAAAATCATTGTATCAATCTATTGTTGTGTCCGTTTTTCAACTGTGTGTCCAAATTTAGTCTTGATTATAATATAAGAGAATGGTCGCTCCTTAATGCAATCCTATATGTATTATTAGACATTAGACTAAATTGCGATGGTTTTTACCACCACGTGATATAAAGTTTCACTGAATAACCTTTCTGTACATGATATGCATGCATAATACATCTTCTACAAATTTTAGCTATGACAGACACGTGCAATCATTAAAGCAATGATCTTCCAAGAACTAATTATCTCGCGAGTACAACTCTCATTAATCATCCAAACAGTAAAACAAATTAACACCCTCTAACTATAATCTCTATATTTTTTTGTAAAACTACTTGCAAGTTTCTGATAATTTATTTTGATGCATTGAAATTATTATAAAGTCAATCGTATTATGAATCACGTTAATAAGCTTTTAAATTCAATCTTTTATACCGTAGTCTTGAAGAGAAAAATGGAGCATAAGGAAAGATATATAAATGAATGGGGGAAAATTCAAATAAAAACTCTTATACATTTGTGACTAATTAATGAAAACTCTTATACATAATTACATATTAATACGGTAAATACTTTTTTTTATTCCTTTTTCTTAAAAGAATCAATAATGGTTCCACATTTACTCCCGTGATGACTCGAACCTCCGACCTATTGGTTGGAGGAGAAGCGTCTTACCAACTAAGTTGTGCTTCGTCGTCTAATATGATGAATACTTATGACATCAACTTGATACGCTTGTACCTAATTAAATAAATTAATTAATCGTACCTAATTTAATTAATTAACTAATTAATTAAGATGAGTTGGAAAAAACTTATGAAACAAAGCTTTGGTTGCGGGTCATTATATTATATCCACGGCCCCGGGCTCCAATTTCGAAGAGAGGCGGCCAAGTAATAATAATTTGAACAAGTCTCTCAATCATTTAATAATTAATGCTAGCAAATTGTTAATTTTTTTTTTTTTAAGGTTGCTTAATTTGAGATGTATCATGACAGCAAACAGCGTTATATTGATCATAATTAATGAAATATTTTAAATAAAGAGTTTTATTTAGTTTCAAAATCCAACAACATTATCGGAAAAGCAATTGATATATTTTTTGCGTTACTTGTGATATTCATGAGCACCGAATATGAAGTTTTTTGGTCGTTGTCAAGACAAATTTAGTTGATGGAGAGATGTGAATAAGATTAGTCGTTCAATTAGAAAACGTATACGTCGTGCAATATATTGCCTGCCCAATCTTAGGAATAAATATTTTTACTTGCGTTTTATAATGGCGAGAGAACTATAATTTGGTACGTCTGTATCACGCCTGTCCTTACGCAACTGTTGTGTTTACATTGTTTTTTAGACAAACACTTGCACCCTTATGGTGCGCGCAGGTCGGGTCGGTTGGTCCGAACTCGGCCCTTAGGCCGAACCTAATCCAAATATGACTCAAGCCCGACCCAAGCGCCCCTCTATTTTTTAAACAGAATGATAACATTTTCCTTTTTTTTTTCTTTCTCCTTTTTAGAAGAGATTTAAGGTATTCTAAAAAAAATAGGCTACCAATTAAAATGCACCCAAATCCCATTTGTGAAACTACGCTTTCCATTAATTTTTGTCTAAGATACCCTTATTTCCAATTGAAATTGGAGGTGCTCAAAAGTCGAAACCAACTAAATGAAGGATTTTTGGTCTAGAGTTAAAAAGAAGGGAAGCTCGTATTTTTAAATGAATAGAGCTCATGTTGCATTTTTTAACATAGAATGGAGTTTTGCATAATTTCCGTAACATTGGTTTAGAACCGAAGTAAAGATTTTCTATCCCTCTATTTTAATAATATTTAGTATAAAAATAAAAATTCTTATAATTCAATCAATTCTAATAAATATTAATTACTAAAAATTTCAATCTTGAAGAAAGATATATAACCTAATAATGAAAAAATCAATCCTAATAATCATTTATATTAACTAAAATTAAATAATTTTATACTAAAAACTTACAAATCCAATTAATAATTGGATTTTTTTATTAATTAGGGTTCAGTATATCCATTTCAACCTCGCCAGTTCAACTTTACTTTTCCTCTTTTGATTTTTCCATTTCAATTTTATGCTTTTTCTATCTTGTTACTAAACTTAAGCTTTCGTCATTGATTATTCCACTGTTTTTTAGAAACAACATCCGTAATCACGCACATCAGGTGACTCGTTACGCAAAATTATCTCTCATACTGTACTAGTGCTTCGTTATGCGCAATAGCTAAAATATATAATTAGCTCGTGTCATTATTCAAATTAAGGTAAGTAGCGGGTTGTATATATTCAAATTAATACTAGCTGGATATTAACATAATCAGTAATTCCCCAAAATCAATTGGAGGACGTTAGCGCCGTGACCGTCCCAAACTAAATTAGGGGTTGATTTAGTAAGTTCATCATCATTTAGCTAATGGCTACTCTTGGGAAAAAATTAAAATGAAATGATATTGATCTTGGAGATCGTTGGATCATGAGTTGATGAAGCACAATTAATATTAACCACTTGATTAAAATTTTATTATTCATGATTTCTGATTATAAAATTTTGCATTCTATAATCTTCCTGAATCAAAATCGTCAAAAAGCTAAATACAGCGACGTAAATGGAAATCCATGTGGTGTATTTGGGTGAAATTCAACTCCGACTGCTGATATAAAAGTTGCGTGTATCGACGCTGAAAGCTGGCTTCAAATTTCAATTTGGCGATCAACATTTTATCTCCTACTTTTTTCTTATACTCTCATACATTTTATATAGTGGGATTTGACCTATAGTTGATTTGACACCATGATCACTGTTACTGTGACTAAGTTCACATTTGACACCAAACCTAGTTCCAGATGGCCCACACTCAATTTCACAATCCTGTGCGACGCATCGTCTTCTCTAGTGTGGCGCATCCCCCTTTGAACGAATCTCTCAATCAACCGTCACTGGTTATGATGAAAAAGGAGGAATGCTTTGACAATCGCCGAGACCCTCTCAATGGAGGTGCTTTCACCCCCAGGGACGCGCCCTACAACCCATGGATCTACCCAAATAATTATTGGATCGCTGACATGTGATTCGAAGCCACCCATATTGGGACATTGAGCAATGATTTGGTTAAGGATATGCTTTATAAGATTAGATTAAATAAATAATTTAGGGATGTGTATATTACAATGGATTTGGAATTATACTCTAATTATAATTTTATGAAATTGAATTGAAATGTATAATATTCTAATTTAATTTCAAATTCTTTATTTGGTAAAATTAAGTAATTGATATAAAATTGTATTTTAATTCTAAATTTTTTGTTTGATAAGTTAAAAATTAAACAAGATTTGACATTAATTTTTAATTAAATAATATATATATATATATTATCTATTTACTATATTTTGATTTGTCTGTGCGTGTGTGTATATGCACGGTGTGTGCAGTGTATGTGTTGTGTGTTTGCTGTGCATTATGTGTGCGTGTGTGCAGTGTGTGTGTACAATGTGTGAGCAGCATGTGTGTTTTGTGTGTGCATGTGCAGTATGTTTGTGTTGTGGATGTACTCAATTTTATAAATATTTGAATTCCAAATATTTACCTTAGATTCTTAGCTCTGAAATTCAAATTGTGGAATTAGAATTCAATTCAAATTTCAAATTTTTTTGGCATGCTATATAGTGGATTTGGAATCGGAACCTCCAATTCCAAATCCAAGCTTCCAATTCGAAGCCACCAAAGCACCCTAAATATTGATTGGACAGATATGACTCGTCCGATTCTTAAAGTGTTCAAACTATGGGCGAAAAGAATTGGGTTGACTAGTCGTATTCATTTTAATCATTTTCAAATGGTTTGATGCAAAAACTCGATCGTCATGGGCTGGAAATTCTAAAGAGTGCCACACGAAATGTAATCCAAAAAGTATTTGGATAAAAGATTAGAGCACTTCTAAATGAATTCAACAATTACGTTCTCCACTTTGTAAATAAAGTCGCATTTCTAGTATCGAAATCAATGCAGCATCCTTATACCATATATTCAATATTTATTATAAGGGAAAGTCGAAATTTTCTCTCCTCCATACTTATAAAACTACATATATTATTCGACCTAATTTTCTCAAAAAAATTAAGTTGTTATATTTTTATCTGTCAATTTTATCTAATATCTAAATAACATTTTAGTCATTCTTTCAAAAATTTCCAACTCTTCGATTCATTTTTTAGAAAACACATAGATGTTTGGATGTAGTCATAATATTGTATTCATTGTATTTAGAATAAATTTTATTTGGTGTATTTCTATCTTTTTCCGTGATATAATTATATGTTTGTATTAACTATCTTATACTAATACATGTACTTTTGGAAGTTGAAAATACGCTTTAGCTTAACCTATATAATTATAATCTAATTTAATTTTTATTTTTATTATTAACTTAGTTCAATAATTTTATCGTGTATTGTACGGAGGGGAGTCTATGAAGTTATATTTGATAATACTCTTAGTTAAATAAAAATAAAATAATTTGAAATGTAATGTGAAAAATAAATGAAATTTGGAGTATCGTTGCTCTCTCTATATTTCTCTAATTACACAAAAGATATCCAATATTTGGGTCTCCTCGAATTAACCGGATTAGCATGATTTTTAAGAATAAAACAAAACAAAATAATAATAAAAAATAAAAGAAAAAAAAAATAAAAAAATTCGAGTCCCAACAATGTAAATTCTAAAAAGTTTAGGGCCTACGATTATCGGCGCAGAGCATGTCGAGAATGCCTGACTGCATTAAAAAGTGGCGCTAGAATTTGTCATGTTCAGATACCGGCCTTCTTTCGAGGGCCTACCCTTCTTGACGGCCCATGCCTTCACCCAATCGCAATGAACGAAATTGATGTTTATTGCTTTATAGCAAAGACAATAGAGATAAAAGAAATCGTAGTTTAAAACTGTTATAATTCATTTCTTGAACGTTGTGCATGGGGTGGCTGAAAATACTGTATATCATTCTTATCGTATTGAAAAATACCGACTTTATAATATATTGATATTTTTGATAAGATATGATACTGTATTCATTGGCGGAGCTACATGGTAAGATGGGGGCCAATAATTTTTGAAAATTTTAAGAGGTATTTAGTAATTTATATATGAAATATATTTTTTTAGTGTTGTTATTATATTAGCTAAATTAAAGAATTTGAAAATTTGTCTCATATTAGAACTTATACTCATGCTTTCTCTCTCTTTTTGTTATTCTTCTTTACTCAAATATTAATATCAAATTGTAATAAAAATAGAACTTTTTGAGGTTTAATTTATGGTAAGTTTAAGTTTAATTTGAGTTTTGATTTTAAGGGATGCCTTATCAAAGAAACTTGAAATTACTTCTTAGCCCCCCCATATCATGAAACGTCTAGCTCTGCAATCGTCCCAGTAAAATTTGTTAAGTTACCACGATATATATTGTTATCACGGTATACGCTAAAATATGATATACATATATATATATATATTGATATTATGGTATATATCAAAATACTAGTATATACTGCAATATCGTTATATATTTATATTTATATATATATGTACTTAATTTATAAAAGTTAATGAAAAATAATATATATATATAATTAGAAGAAGAATTTCAATACTTAATAAAAGTCATACCTATACTAAAAATGTTAAAGATAACAATTATAAAATAAATTACATCATACAAACTTATAAATATGCTTTTTAAGGAAAATAAATGGAGTAATATAAATTATATTATTGAATGATATTAAATAATATATTAACTATGATTTATGGTATATGACTCTATATTCTTATTATATAATAAAAAATATTTATGTTTGACATACATTTGAAACTTTTGATAATTAGAATTGAATGATTCGAAATGCATTATTTATGTTTAGAAACTCTTAATATTAAATTTCTTGTTTATTATATTTTAAAATTATAAAATGAACAATTTAATGCAATGTGATATCAGTTTGTTAAATTCAAAAAATAATTATTTGATCTACTAAGTTATTTCTATAACTATGATTGTAATTATAAAATAAGTTAAAAATATTTATTTTGTTGTGAATTTGTGATAGAGTTTAATTGTTGGAAAGTTATTATATTTTATAGATGTTGTTTAGGGTATACATAAGTTTTAAATTAAGTTTTTGCTATAATGTCAAAATTTTAAATATTTCGGTATTATCAGTGTATCGATAATTTTGATATATTGATAATTTTAGTATACTATGAAAGTGCGGTGCACCGAAATGCAGTACGTATACCAGAAAAGAAGGTACGACATTGATATATAAAAAAATTCCTACTGAAATTAAGCTATACCGAATTAAGGTATTGCCAAAAGGTAAGTGAATATAAGGGTGTGTGATTTATTTACGACTTTTGAAACCAACTACTTAAGTGATTTATTAATCTTTAATAGCATATATTTACACATTTTCTGTACGTTTTATTTTTATTTGTTTCTTAATTGAAAATGGATAGATTAAATAAAATCTCTAATCAGAACAGGTAAAATTTCCAGAAAATTATAGCTTTGACGAGCTAATTATATACTCGTCAGATATCCTTACATTCTAAATTAATTATATAGCCGTCTAATTATTGAGTTTAAAAAGGATCACGGTATTAAAAACGAAAAGATATTCTGAAGATCTAGTGCGCCGATCCTACCACAGAATATGGCAACTTGCCATTCGGACTGCACTACGTACAATACCTTCAAAGCGCACTTAAGGAATAACTGCACCTCCCCGCATGCAATAACTCCACCTCGAAATAATTTTGAATTCCAAATATTTTACAAGCACTTTCTTTGTCTTCGTTCCGCTCCCCCCCACAGTAGGCCCCGCTCCAGTCCTCTTCAAATTACACCGCTCAACCACAACAGATAAACCCACTCGCTCGCACACGCTTTTCGGAACCCTAATTGGCTAAGCACCATACAGGTGGCAAGATCCGCCACATATAGGGCCAGGATTAGCTCGTTGTTACACGCGCTCATGTTTAAATGCGGGCCTCCATCTGTTCCGAAACGTAAAACATAAAATTAGCCTCTCTCTGTCTCTCTCCTCTGTTTTGTTCTTTCTTTGTTTATTTTTTTGAATGAGAGAGAGAAAAGATTTATACTATAGTAGATTTGTCGTACGCACCCACCCACCCCACGCACCCTCCCTCACACTCAACCCTCGAATTCGAGACACGCCGGCACTCGGCTAAGTGGTAATTTAAGCGCCGGAGACGGCGTTGTGAATCCGTGCATTAGCATCGCCAGATTTGATAGTGGTATTTTTCGTCGGTAAATATAGGAAATGTCGGAGGATGAGAAGTTGTTGAAGGAGGCGAAGAAATTGCCGTGGGAGGATCGGTTGGCGCACAAGAATTGGAAAGTGCGAAATGACGCAAATATCGATTTGGCGGCAGTTTGCGACGGTATAACAGATCCCAAGGACCCGCGCCTTCGTGAATTCGGTGAGGATTTGTTTGTTTCTCGAGATAGATCTAGTTTGTGTTGTGGTTGTTTGATCGGGTCTAGTTGATCTAAGGAAGGAGACGGCGAACGCGGAAGTGTTAATGTGGGTGGGATCGTGGTGGTTTGAATTATTACAGCCCTTTCCTCTTCTTTTTGTCCTAATCCTGGCGTTTTTTCGTTAGGTCATTTTTTCAGGAAAGCGGTGGCTGATTCCAATGCACCGGTGCAGGAGAAGGCTCTGGATGCTCTCATTGCGTTTTTGAAAGCTGCAGATGCTGATGCTGGAAGGTGAATTGGTTGCTTTTCTTGGATTTTTTCTTTGAATTCACTGAATTTGTTTTGAATATTTGATACTGCTGAATGTACTACCCATTGAGTCGTTTTTTGGTTTTATTTCTGTTGCAGATATGCGAAAGAGGTATGTGATGCAATCGTGGCAAAATGTCTGACCGGAAGGCCTAAAACAGTGGAGAAGGCACAGATAGCATTTATGCTTTGGGTAGAGTTGGAGGCTGTTGAAGCTTTCCTGGTACTGTCAAATCAAAAATCATTTCATCTTTAGTGACTTAATTTGTTCCTCTCTTCTGCTTATGTAACAATGCCAAAAACATATATCTGGCACTTAGATGATCAGTTGTTTAACTGATCCCATTGCATGTCACCTTTGTCTGTTGAGGTGGGTAAATATCAAATTGACATTATTACTATGAGGAGGGATGGAACAAAAATTAGGCCAATTTTTTTTTGTTTGTAGCTCACAAATCAGGATATCCTTCATCTTCAGGCAGCTAATTTGACAAATCTTAAAGTATTTGATGCAAGGAACCACACCAAGAACTAGGTCTTTATCAGAACATGAGAAACACCATTAGACCTCTTTTTTCTGGCTAGATCATGTCTACTTTGCATGGTTTCTGATACCTTCAACTACTCGTTTAGTTTGATATGCCTAGTCTTTTCAATGCAAATGAAAAACTGCCTCTGATACTGTTATTTGATGCATCTAAAGTTTACACTGTTTTAGATGGTGAAGTTGTGATTAGATATTCCTAATTGGTTAAGCAATGCCAATATCCACTTTGTAGGATGCTATGGAGAAAGCCATTAAAAATAAAGTTTCCAAAGCTGTTGTACCTGCAATTGATGTCATGTTTCAGGCATTAAGGTGGGGTATTAGTCTATATTACATTTCATTTCTAAACCAAAACGCCTCTATTTCCTCCTGCATTACCATGATGTCTCCGTGGATATCGTCAGTGAATTTGGGTCAAAGATAATACCGCCAAAAAGAATATTGAAGATGCTTCCAGAACTTTTTGATCATCAAGATCAGAACGTTCGTGCTTCTTCGAAAGGGCTGACACTAGAGCTTTGCCGTTGGATAGGAAAGGATCCTGTCAAGTCAATATTGTTTGAAAAGATGCGAGATACAATGGTATTCCAATTTCAGATTTATGTTAGATTCTTCTTTCCTACATTTTTGCTGTTTATGTCATCGTTCTCTCTTGTTCTCTTATAATTAAGAAAAAAGAGTTGGAGGCAGAGCTTGGTAATGTCACTGGAACTGCAAAACCTACCCGCAAAATTAGGTGACTCTCTCTCTCTCTCTCTCAATTTTGAGAGCATTTGCATAGTCTTATGTAGTCTATATTTGATAGTTATTGTTTTAACTCTTGGAAATCTATGCAGGTGCTTCACTCTTAGTTTTTTAGTCTGATTCTGTATGACACTATGTTCTTCTGGGCTAGTGTTTCAATTGTTTATGCTTATTGGGCAACTGGTGTCTGCTGCTTCTCTGCTTTTGTATACTTGTTATTTGACAAATGAAGCTCTTAGTCTCTGTTTAAAATGAAACTAGTATAAAAAGAATTTTCTTATGATCGAGATCATTATATCTTGCATTTTCTATTCGTCAGGTCTGAGCAGGACAAGGAGCCCGAACCAGAAGCTGTTTCTGAGGCTGTGGGTTCTGTACCCACTGAAGAAAGTGTAGCTGATGGTATGTGTGTACTCTGAAATCATTATTTTGTATTTGAACAATGTTTCTGGCCAATATTGTAAAGTCTCCACGTAGTCTTGGATTGAGGCAACTCAAGGCTGCCTCTCACTTTTCCTGAATCTGTCCACCCCCCTGGGCTAGCCTGATCCTCGTTTAGGTTCTAGGTTTCACTGAACCGTAATTTATGCGCACCACTATTTCTGGCCCAACCATCTAAAGCTATAATAAATTTAAGCTGGCTTTGTAAATGATTACTGCTATTATACCTTCCTGTAGTTTTACCTTAGTGGCTTAGTTTTATGGCTGTCTTTTACCTGTCTAAGCTATCTTCCCTATCAGTTCCCCAGGAGATAGTTGTAGCCTTCTATTCATATTTTTTTGTATTTGTATTTTTTTGTATTTGTATTTGTATTCTGCAACCTCAATGGTGAAATTTGTATTGGGAAATTTGTATTTGTGATTTGTATTGGGAAATTTGTATTTGTGATT
>JAYDZE010558854.1:0-12841 GCA_034509125.1 Monilaria moniliformis | reverse complement strand
GGATTCCCAAGAGGTGACCTAATGATTGAGCGTAAGTCTAGGCAAGACAACCTACGAATGCTCGACGATATAGCTGCTGAGTGCGACAATGGGAGATACAAGATGAAGCCAGCATACCTGCGAAATCAACTGGATAAAGATAAAGAGGGTGGTGATTGGTTCAGGAAACTATTCCTCATATTGATGGAGCATGCCATGATTGAGGGTACAGCTGACGGCTACGTTAAATCGAAGATATTGGACTACATTGTAAACCTGGGCAATATAAGGGTGGCGTATCTGATGGAAATGCGGACCATTGGATTTGTCTGCGTAATAATAACGATAACATATGTTTATTGTGATGATGTTTTGTCTTTGTATTTGTTTCGATGAAAATAAACAGACTTATTGAGCCATTACTCGAAATATCTCGTCATAATGCTATACAATAAATATAAATTACAGTGTTATATACTATGTCATACAAAATTATTCAATTGCGATCTTGGGCACCACATTATAGTCCAAGTATTTTCAATGTCATTTCTTTGCTAATAAATGAATCATTATTATGAAGCACTATGAATCATTATATTTAACTAATGATGGTACTGCCTACGAATAATGATAACGAGTGTTTAATATAATGATTGTGTTTGTTTATGTATTGTTTCCGGTAATAATATGACTTATCATTAGTTTTGTGCCATAGTAGTGATCATTAGTTCTAACAACAGTATGTCATTATAATAATAACAAAGTTTAACGTGCCAATGTATATGATTAAAATCTCGCATGAGATTTATCAATTGCTATACTATTCATGACGATGTTATATAAGCAACGATAGTATAATCATAAACGACGATAATTTAATGATGCACGAAACATATTGTTGAACATTGACTATAAAATAACGTTATCTGATAAATACCTTCAGAGGGGTGTGGTCAGAATTCATTCTTTCACAATATTTTTGGGCACCGTCCTCAGTCGACGAATATCAAACAAATGTCGCGGTTTGTGGAGGTTATGGTGGATAATTGTTTGGCACGACAATGGCGGTTGTAACGAAAGAAAATAAGAATGATTTCTGCAAGAAGGAAACTGCTTTTCGCAAATAAACCCTAACAAATAGAATATATTTTAATTCTAACTTCATTTGTCGGTTTTGACAGCATTCAAGATATCAAATCTTTTATCAATATTTGTTTCCTAATTAATAGCATGTATGAAACCGAAAGTGTTTTAGTTAATTACCTTTGTAACCTTGTTCGTTTTTTTTAATTAATTAATACGTGACATGTGGCTCAAAATCAGCCTTTGATCCTTAAAAATGAATGGCCCAGATTAGTTCTTAGTTATGCATTAAGAATTGGTTCGGATATGATCACCATTCTATATATATATTTATATTCCAATAATAATGCGTAATTGATTATCATGTTTGACACATGGTGACTGGATCATGGATTTGCTACCAAAACGTATCCTCTTTTATTATTGTTTTCTTTCTTCATCACTATGCTACTCTTTGTACATATAAGATGACAGGGAAAAAGTATTTGGCTGTCCCAGTCATGACTATCTAATTTACAGCATCCCAATATTATAGTCGCGTTTTCATTTTTGCACCTACTAGAAAGTGAATGTCAGTAATATTTATCCAGCCACTTTTCATAAGAAATAAGTAATTGTGAATTTTATAGTTACTTTTTACTGGTAAGAGTTAGCTACATGGGGTTGTAAATGAACAAAGTTATTTGCAAGCTATTTGAGGCTTCACTTGAAAAAAGTTCTTCTGATAATAAACAAGTAGAGCTCAAGCCTAATTTCGAGCTCGAACCCGATGGTGCTTGGTTCGTTGGGCTCTCCATCATGCTTGGATCTGTTTGTTTATGAACATGTTTCCGCGTTGTCAATGGAGTCTATTCGCGAGTCTTATTACAAGCCTCAATTGAACCTTCAATTGAGCTTTCAGTCAAGTTCGAGTAATAGGTTGATCAAGAGCACACTTTGAATATTTTTCAAGCTTTTCACGAGCTTTTAACAAGCTCAATCGCGAACACCATCTATAAAAATATTAGACAAGCCAAGCTCAAACTAAATCTAGAATACAACATTATCGAATACCACATGAGTCGAGCTCGAACCCCTTAATATGTAAATGAGCCGAACTTGAATTGGCTAGTATTCGGCTCAGCTAGTGTATAACCCAACCCCTACATATACTCACATAAGTGTTTATATTTAAAATATAAATTTATCATAATTTTGAAAAAAAAAATAGATACAAAATAATTCTTATCTTATATCAAATAAATATATCACGTGTGAGAACGTTCATTTTTTAATTTCAATTTTTCCAAGAGAATATAAAATTATGACACATTACCAAATAGTAAATACACTGTCAAACTTCATGCACTGAGAAAAGAAAACCGATTTATAATGAAATGGAACTGAGAAAAATGGCCTTTTCAAGGGAACTGAGAATTGGAACAAGAAACAAATATAACAAAGAGATGACTCAAAAATAAGTAGCAATTTACATCCAAGCATGGATGTAAATTAGGCAACCGGCCTCAGATTTTTTCTTTTCCCCACCTAATTCACTAGATAATTTGAACTACAAAGGAACAAAGTTTTTATCATACAAATAAAGGACCTAGAAACTAATTACAGACATGGATTATTCACAATTATTTACTATGGCGTCGTCGAATTCGTACGTCAAAATTTCAGGGCCGATGGACTGTTTTTATTCCATTTTACAACATGAAATGAGATTATTTAAGTGTCACTCCATGTTCCATCATCTTCAGCATCACTTGCAACAGCCTGAACAAGGGAACAGACTTAACATAGTGAATAATAGAGATCGGCAGAGGTATCTTCAGGTCATAAATGAAGACTTTTCTACTTATAGGTGGTGTACTATGAGTCTGTGTGTGTGTGAAGGGAGAGAGAGACCTGGCGAATTGCGTTTGCCTTCTCTAAAATTGGATTGACTTGGACAGTGGCAGGGGTCCCTGATGGTGCGATTGATCTTGCTGTCATGGTTGGTCTCAGACTAAAAGACTGAGACCAAAATAATCAAAAGGAGAAACCAAAAGTCAAGAGTTGAGAGGAAAGATGCAAGAGATCACTCAAGTTTTATGGTACAACTCTGTCTCATTTTTATTTTTTTTCCTTTCTGAAATAGAATATCTACGCGCCAGGACACTGGATTAAGAATAATATGAGCACATGATGCAGGTAGACCAACATCACGAAAACAGAGACAAAATGAATAATTACAAAGCCAGCCATGGCCAATATGTTCTCTGAGTTTGCTGACAATCCACATGAGGTAGTAAATATTAAATCACAGCAAAACTTGAACGACTAAAAAACAAGCAAACAGGCATGAAATTTTGACTAAATCTAAGGCATATATTTTAGGTAAAATTAAGTGTTCTGAACTTGCAAAGCATGCTTGCAACTGTATCTAATATCGATTAAATTCCCAAACAAGTCAAATTTCAAGGAAATGACATAAAAAATAGCTAATCAATAGTGACTCACTTTTGTTCTAATTTGGTGCAGAAAGTCATTTTCATCTGTGCTCTTGCCCTGGCTTGTTGGTCTTTGTCCATTTGACTTTTGTGAACTGAGCTGCTACTTACATAAATAGCTTGATCATAAGTAACCATTGAAAAAAGAATGGAGAGAGGAGAAACAGAAGAAGAAGCAGACAAAGAAGAGACGTAGAGATGTCAGACCTTGCTTTTCTGCAAATTTGAGGTGTCAATTTGATCTTCATTTAAGGGAGCTGGTTTCGGCTGAGATATGGTTGAGGCTGAACGTGTAAGATCAAGAGCATAGTAAGAGCCTTCAGGTATAGCATCAGACTTGTCATCCATAGGCGTCGTACCTCGCCACTCAAAAGGAGGGAGAGGCGGCAGAGCAGAAGAAGGCAAGAAATGTGGCTCCACAAGGTCCTTAGGGTTGGTATCAATCCTTTCCTTTCCGAACGAGTTATTTATGGTACTTAAACTTTGAAGATCAAATGAACGACAAGATTCAGACTTTTGAACCCCATTATCAGCGAAAGGAAATTGAACTCCCAAGTTGGCAGGGATATTTTCCTGGTTTGCCTTCCCATTTTCTGAAACAGATTCTGTCAGAGAGATTTGGCGAAGGGCATCATATAAATCACGGTCCTTGCTAGTTGGAGATTCACTCGACTCCCACTGCTCAGAATTTGATTCGGACCGATTGCTTTGGCAATCATCCGATAACGAAGCTGATGATCGGTAGAATGTGTCTGCATCAGAGTCTGAACCAACATTGTACCGAGGAATAGACACCTCTGGAACCAACTGAAATGAAGGGTATATGTCACCACCACTTCCATTGATATTCTCCCCATCAGGGAATTTCAACTTCAGCTTCGAACTTTCAAATCCATTTATTGGTTGGAAAGATATTTTCATGTGCTGCAGTGGAGGTGATGACGATGGTGATAATATAGGAGATTTACCACCAAAGAGATCTTTACTTCTTCCAGAAAACATGTGATTTTCCATACTTCGATGATTTTTCAGCTCAAACTCATTAGCATTTTTGGAGCCTGCAGAATAAGTGTTGCCTCTCCCACCAGGCAATGATTTTTCATTAGATCCATTTGTAAGCAATCTATTGCTGAGTCCAAACATCCGACATGAGTTTGTGCTATTTTCTTCATGAGCTGAATTCGAAGGCATAGAACTTCCAGGTGCAGGCACACTTGATCCAGTAGAATTAGCATTGATCTGATAAAGTGAATCACCTAACTTTCCAAGATTAATTTCTAAGTCAGCAGGTGATATTTTCCAAGATGCCTTTCTAAATGTCATACCACTTTCCTGGTATTCATGGCTAGAAATATCCATTTCGAGGTCCTCTTCAATGCTTTTGGACGTCTCTAGTTGATCTGGTTTACCTGAATTATCAGTAAGAATGAAATGCTGGATAGACGAATTATTATTTCCATCTGTCTTATACTCTGGATCTTGAGGAAGAGAATTCTGTATGCTGCAATCTGGTGGTTTTGATGGCTGGAGTCCGAGCAAGCCACCATTTGTCCAGAATGAAACTGGAGTGACATTAGAAATTTCTGGTAGATGTTTGTGAGATTCTGATCTTGTCCTTGTTCCATCAGTAACCGGTCCTGGCCTCCCATCTCCCAAGTTAGATGATACAGTGGATGAAACAGATTCAACATACATGCCAGCACCAACGATACCATTTTCATGAGAACAACTGCTTTTTGGGTGGCCTGAACTCAGAGCATCTCCAGACCTTTGAGATGATTGTAAGCTCTTGTTCAACTCGGAGATTGAGTTCACATCATCTTCTCGTGATGATTCACTAGCAAAACAGTCAGTTGCATAAAGAGACTTTTGAGATGTTGGGATGAGAGTATGTCCACAAGTACCATTTGTCAGAGGACTGCACGCCACAGCATTAGATTCAGGACTTAAAGATTGACATTCCAAATTATGCTCAAACCTTCCATGTTTTTCAGATTTCGGACTTTTCCTTGTCTCGTCAATAACCAGGGCTGGCCTTCCATCTCCATAGTTAGATGATACAGAGGATGAAACATATTCAATGTAGTTGCCAGCATCTATATTATCATTGTTATGAGCATCACTGCTCTTGGGACGGCCTGGAGTGGCTGAACCGCCACTTCTTTGAGATGATTCAAAGCCCTTGTCCATCAGGGATACTGAGTTAAGATCATCCTCTGGTGATGCATCATTAATAAAGTCGGTCACAGAAGAGGACTTTCGAGGCATTGAAATTAGACTATGTCCATGAGGACTGTGACTACCATTGATCGGAGGACTGCTGGTCGTAACATCAGATTCTGGATATGAAGATTGGCATTCCAAATCGTGCCTTCTGAGCTCGCACTCATCATCATCTTCTCTTTTCTCCTTCACCTTAGAGTGATGCTCTCCAACTTGCTTCCTTGTGTTGTCTAAATCAGTTTCTGATTCTGACTCAATGGTGTTAAGTGCATCCATAAAATTATCAGTTTCACTTTCTATGTCATCCAGATGAACCTTACCAGATTCTGGTTCTGCTTCTGCTTCTGCTTCTGCTTCATTACAAGACTGGTCAATCATTTGGTCAACAATTTCAAAATCTGGACACTTATCTCCAAGTGTTTCCATGTCCAAATTCAGAGAAAATGATTCTAAATGTCTATTATGATTATACTCCTGTACCAAGCCATCAATATTCGACTCTTGTAATGTAGGTTCAAATGATTGTCTCTTTTCTTCCCAAGTGATAGAAGATGAACTACATCCAGGCTGCTCTTGAGTACCCATTCCAATAGCATCATACACATCTGTAACTTTTTCCTCAAGGAAACTGTAATCTAGGAAATCATTCTCGTGCCTCTTTACTGCAGAAGAAATGGAATCTCTAGACTCAGGTTCCACTGAATAACTCGGACGGAAATCACCTTCAATGTAGCCTGACCCATTTCTTATATCCAAATTTGACTGCTCACCCAAATCTGATCTAAATGTAGTATCATATGTTGATGCTGTTTGAGTAGGGGAAATATGCCCACCAATACTCTGCTGAGTGAACGGTGATCTGTAATATTTGCATCATAAAGTTAGTCTTTATCATGGGCAATCACAATTGTTCATTTTAATAGCATATCACACATGCATTTCATGCTGTCACCACAATTTCCCACCCCTTCTCTTTTCATGATATATCATACATTTACCTGCGATTGTTGTAAGAAAATGATGCATCTCGTGACATTTCCCCAGTCCTGGGCCGTGACCTCCTTTTCTGCTCCAGCAGAACACGCAGGACAGAAAGATAAGCAACAATGTTGAACATGGAAAAAAGAATAAGAAACAACACAAAAGGTCATATGGCATAAATAAATCAAATTAAGTAGTTTTGCATTTCAGGTTCCTTCCATTTTCTTGTGGTGAATTAACACGACAATAAAAGTGAAAGTTCTGTATGTGTGTGTTGGCCTAGCGGTAGAGTGATTAATGCCTGAGGCTAAAGATCTTAGGTTAGAGTCCACTGTGGCGCAGTCTTTAAATTTAATATTACAATTACAACAAAAAGGTGAAAGTTCTTCATAAACCTATATACTCAAGCACACAAGAGGAAATGTAAATCCTTGGCCAAGTCAGTTGACAGGAATTACATACGCATAAAGATCTGAATTACCACACAGCTGAAAACATTAAGCAATCAATGGTGCTATCATTTTCCTCTATCATGACTCAGCTATAAGCTGCCTCCCTTGTGACATAATTGAACAACTCATAAGAAAGGAGAAACTTTCAACAGTTGATGGCCCTAACAAGCTACTCAGGTGCAAAATCATCAGCCGATTCAATTGGAAAAAAGGAGAAATGGCCAAGCATGTGTAGTTCTTTTATATCTGGGTGACTAGGACGATCTGAATGTATCTTCGCAACATACTTGGGAAAGAGTATATTCTTGGAATCTTCACAAAATTCACTTCTGGAAGGAGCACTTACAAAATGACTTGGATCGAACTAAATGCCACCCTACTCAGGTACAGCTCACCTTTCATGAAGTAAACTAAATTTAATCAGGCACAAACTCTGTTTCCATCATTTCACCTATGCCACTAGGCCAAATTCAGACATGTCTTTTTCATCTTGTGGACTTCATAATTTATAAACCAGAAGAATTCAGAACTAATATCATTGCAGGCCATCATCAAGGTTATCTACATGCTGCTAATAGAACTATACAACAATACCTAGCAAAAGGGGAGCTTATATAAGGCTTAAAGGCACACAAAAGATAGGATCAAGTTTATGCTGAGGGATTAATTGTGGAGGCTTAGAGGTATGCATCACATTCATTAGGTGAAATCTTATGCTTATATATAATTATTTACAGCAATATAGTGATTTACAGCATATTACCTTAGTCTTGCGACCCTTCTTTTCTTTTGAGATTTTGTCTATACTAGCTTCACCAGATGCCACTGATGCTCTCTTAAAAAAAGTTGGATCTGAATACCTTTTCAAGCAAGATCCAGGACCACCAACATCAAACCTAAAAAAGACCACAAGACTTATCCACATGGCCAACAATGGGAATCTATATCAAATTTCTAAGAGTTGGTCATACCTATCAAGCATATGCAAACAAGGTGGCTGACGGCAGTCTTCATAAGATTCCGTGATGAATTGGGGCATGTCACTGTATATAAAATGATTTTGTTCACATCGGATCCGTGTATGCCAATTGGAACCTACAGAAGATTTTCTTTGTAAGGAACAAAGCAATGGGATAGCAACTCTGTAGGAATTATCAGGTCATGCAACTCTAAATTACAAAACTTCAAGAGACAGCTCGAGCATAAGCTTGAGAAGCTGACTTATAGCTGCTGAAAATTGCTCAAACACAACTAAAAAATGGAATAAAGGTATCGGGGTAGAAATTGCAAGGCCAGAAATTTAAGATTACCAGCTGTATAGGCAAAGTGTAAGTGACTCCTTTGAGCCAGTAAAGCCTTCTCAAGAGGAGAAAGAGCAGATTCAACTCGTCGAACACGGGCCATCAACTTATGGCTTCTAGCAGTTGCAATGGTCACTTCTTCCTGCAACCCATGAAAAACTTCTGCTGCAAACCTACCAGATGCAAAGACGCTATCAGTATCAATCTCGTTTACATATTACACTTTTGGGAATTTATTCATAATATAACCATTATTATTTCTTTCCATTGTTTCTAGAATCGATTATCTGCATTCATGTGACATATGCAATTAACTCCCTACCCTATACATCCGTCCCCAGGAATTCGTGTAAATGTAGATACACTTGCATACCTAAATGATAAATCAGCAAAAAAATTACTTAACGCAATTTTGACCAAGCTGCACATTCAGCTGCAGTAAATAGGGAAACAATTCCCTTTCCTTATTTAACTGACGCAGCAGCAACATCACAAATTTTGAACAACTAACTAATTACCAACTTCAAACAAATTTCCCTCCCCACAACGTACAACACTTGTAACCTAGCATCCCATTGTTTCACCTCAAACCAAATAGTGAACCTACTCATCAATTCCCCAAAAATTAACACTCGAAACTACACAAATTCCCCTAATCAGCACATAACACCCCCACTAGAATAATCAGCACATAACACCCCCACTAGAACTCAAGCTGGCTCAACGAAGCAGAAAAGAGAAAAGGAAACTCACTCAGCGAGATCACCGAGCTGACGTAAGACGCCGACGAGGCCGGCGACGGCGACTCCTTCGAGAATCTCCTTCGGCTCCTCCTTTTTCGCCTCTCTGTAGAGCTCCGGCGCTCCAAGTGCGTACTCATTCCTGACCTCCGCTCTCACCAACGGCATCGCGCTGGTCCACAATTCAATGGAAAAAAGGAGAAATCCCAACAGCCTATCAAATTCTCCACCCAGGAACAAAAAGGAAATGCCAAATGATTGCAGGTGAATTGAATGATGGAATAATGAGAGAGAGGAGGGGGGAAATTAGGTAGGGAATTACAGCAGCGTAACTGCTGAGAGAGTGATGTCTAGAGAGAGAAAAGCCTTCTGTCTACTATATAACTGCACAGAGAGAGAGAGAGAGACTGTGAGAGAGAGAGAGATGTAAATGAGTATAGAGAAGACGACATTGCCAACTCTGCAAGCCATTCCTGGGTAGGAGGTGGGGCGCGCACAGGAATTAAATGACGGAATTGACCCTGGTGGCCTGCGTGGGAAACAGGTTCCCATGTCGTCTCGGCTGTTTCGTAATTTAATTAATCCGCCGTGAAGGATTCGTCACGCCGCTGCTTATTTAATTTAAACTATTGTATTCAGCGTGTCACATATATATAGAAAATAAATTATCGGGATAATGGTCTGTAAATTAATGTTGACTGAATTACGATTTTGCAGAATACTTTTTTATAATTATTGGGTTTTTAGTTTTATTTACTTTTGCTAACTATTTATATTCCAGCTCAAATTAATGTGCTAAAAAAATTTGACATAGCTAAATCGACCAACGTTACTTACCAAAACATGATGATTTGAAATTCATTTGAATATGAGGGAGAATTAGTTGAAAATTAATTCTAATTAGTAAAATTAGATAAAACTGAAAATTAAATTATTTCATATAAATGTTTAAATTATCAATAAAATTAAAATCTGATCAAAATTCAATTATTTATAGACTATTATCTTTAGATTATATTGTTGTGAACCAAATATTTTTTTAGTAGTGCTAATTACAATTTAGAAATAGTAAACATAACATGGGTATCTAATATATATATATATATATCAATGGTATTTATATGGTAGGTATAGTTGTTTTAATAAGAAATATATAGAGTAATATTTTTCTATAATTTATATAAAGTAGGCACAATATAAATTGGGGAAAAGAAGGAATTAATTTCTCCTTTTTGGTGTGCAATGGCCAACCAAATCTGAGCAGGCCAATTATTACAAATGGCATATTCGCCTTCTGCTTTTTCAATGTTTATTATGTTCTTTTGTTTATTATATATGTACAAAAATTGCAATTAGCTCAACTTAAAATGATTTTGGATTTTGTATTTGTATGTTGCAACAAAAGAGAATTTCGTTTGAAAATCACAAATCGAGATAGGTGGGGCCATTAGGTCGTCAAATCAAATCAAGTTGAGGACCATTTTAGATATAATAATATTAAGCAATATCGATATTGTTAATACGAAAAATCCATCGCATAAATGGTTATGGTGTTATGTAAGTTTTGATTTAGACTTATGAGTTGGTGAATTTATTTTTGAATTTTTGAATCTAGATGTTGTGCAAATCTGTATAGCTGGTGTGATTTAATCCAACTAGGTACAAATCAAAAGTAAATAATTATATGGTTAGCCCTCCCTCAGCTTAATCTACACAATATTGAAGTGATCATAACTTATACATTAATACTCTAAAAAATTATACATTATCAAGAATTCAGATAACTTTTAGATACTACGTGAGAACAGCATCTAAATAATCCCCCTTGATATTTAAATTAATTTATAAATATTAATTAATTTAAAATAAATTAATATGTTACATATTTACCCTTCTGTAATAATTTATGAAAAAATTAACTTTTTCAAATTAGATATCTGCAGATTTAGAAAAATGTTAACTTTTTCATTAGATATCTACATATTTATCTCCAATTTAATTTTATAGCTCTGTTTGGAGGATCTATCAAATCAATTTTTCAATTATATCTTTAAAAATATAATAAGGACAATTTAGTAAAAAAAAATATATAATTAGTAATAAAATTAAATTAAATAAAATAGATTCAGTCCAATTTAAAATTTATGGATATTATTATGTATATACAATTTATATATTTTTTTCTAATAAAATAATAGTCTCAAGTGGGAATGTTTTAATTTATTGCATTATTTTAATATCTTTTATTGAGCGTTGAGCTAGGTTAGGTTAGATTTTGTTTCCAAATTTAATCCAGAATGATTCCTTTTAAGCTATAAATTAACTCGAATCTTCAATTTATTAATTAGAGATAGAAACATTTTACTAATTAAAAAATTATCAATAATAATTACATATTAAATAAATGTTTATAATTCAAAAATATCAAATGACAATAGTTTGAAGTAATATATTGTTTCGTCGGAGTTTTGTCTCCACTGTGCTTATGTCATCATTTTTGTAAGAATTCATTCATCACATCAACTCTAATAGTCAATTTCTCAAGTCTTTCAACTTATTTATTTCAAGTGTATAAACCCTAAAATCTAAACATCAATGTCCCAAGAAACATCATCTTCTCAAATGTAGCTAATGCTAACATTTATCAATTTTATATGTCTCAACTACTAGATAATTAAATTCAAAAAATTGTAAGGCAAGATAAAGAATCACATGAGCTATCCAATATATACATATTAATATTTGTTTTTTTTTATTTTGTCTATAATCACCGCAAGGAATATTATTTTGTAGCAATAGATCTCTGTCCCATTAAAATAATTTTCAACTATCAATTCTGGAAAACAAAATAAAAAAATAGGGATGGATCAGATCTTGTACTCTTTCCCGTTGTTTGGTGCCAGACACACATGTCCTAGTCACTCCTAGATTAACAGATCTAATTTCTCTAAATAATTTAATATTAGAAGAATAATATAATTATTGGTACTAGAATTAAATAAAATTATGAAATGAGACAGCATCAGTATGCCAGTCAGTGTCTATCGTTGACTTTTGACTGTGTTGGGTTGTTTTGGAGGTTTCTGAGAATTAGTTTAGCTGTTTGGAATCTTGTCATTAATTTCACCCACTCTGAAATTTTAATTGCTAAGATACTTGTGTTTATAAATAGTATCTAGAAATTAACTGCTGGGAATTGTGAGTCACTCTCACTGACCACTGCAATTAATTAGCTCAATACTGTGACACTGCTGTTATCCACACTTTCTTTCACAAGTTTTAACAATTTTTGGTTGTGAGGGCATCATTATTTCAGCCCCAAAAAATTTAGACACAACTCAATTTTCGGCTGCCATGTCAGCATTTTATTTTTCAGCCACAACACCATTATCCCAGCCCCAAATATTCAGCCTCAAATTAGCCCCAACTCATTTTTTTATCATTTTATCATTTTTTTAATGCTTTAATTTTAGTTAGTTATTTTAATTAACTTATTTGTAAAATAAAGACAATCAATTTGAAAGTTATTTAATAAAAATTTGAAATTACTTAATTGGAAATCCTAAATTACATTAACTAAAAAACGAAGCATACATAATTGAAAT
>JAYDZE010558843.1:0-12841 GCA_034509125.1 Monilaria moniliformis | reverse complement strand
ATTTCGGATTTATTCGGTTTTTAATATATCCGATCCGATCCGATCCGAAAATCCGAAATTTGCCAAAAATGTAATCCAAACCGAACCGAAAATCCGAAAAATCCGAACCAAATTTTAAATTTCAGTTTGGTTCGGATCGGATATTCGGATTTCGGATATTTTGCTCACCCCTACTTTTAGATGCAGCGCTGGAGGATCATTGCTAAACAAGGGACATGAGACAGCCATCAAAGTAATTGAATACATGGCTACTACGAGCTATGAATGGGTTGGTCAACGTCAAATGCAAATCATAAAAAGAGTGGCCACAACTTCGAAAGCAGATCCTATGAGCCTTATAGTGGCACAATTAGCCGCTTTGAATACAAGAATTGAAGGCTTAGCGGTTATCTCAAATAATGGTTGAAGATGTCAACTATATTAACCAAGGAGGCCAAAGAGGGTTCAATAATTATCGGGCTCAACAAGGAGGGAACAATTATTATTCGGGTAATCGTCAACATCCAAATCTTTCATATGGAAACCCGAATAATTCCATCCAACCCCCTCCCGGCTTCAATATGACTAATTGTGTGATCGATGAGTCCAAAAAGCCAAGTATGGATGAGCTTATCCAATCTTTCATGGGAAAGACGGAAAAATACATGGGAGATTCTCACAATAGAATTGGAAAGTTATAGACCACCGTGACTGAGATGAGCACTCATATGAAGATGTTGTAAACTCAAATAAGTCAAATTGCTCAAGCCATGGGAAATCAACATCAATCGGGACAATTTCCAAGTCTACCAACGGTTAACACAAGGAATTGTAAGGCCATTAGCCTTTGAAGTGGTACAACATATGAAGGCCCCTCAATGCCCGATGAAATGTTAGGTGAAAGCAAAGAGAATGAGGTACAAGAAAAGAGAAAGGAGGCGGAAATTTCTACTTTCTCAAGTCCACAAGAGGTGAACGTTCCTTTCCCCCACCGACTCCAAAAGACGAAGCTTGATGATCAATTCTCAAAGTTTCTTGATGTCTTTCGGAAGATTCACATCAATATCCATTGATAGAGGTGTGTCAACAAATGCCTAACTATGCCAAGTTCTTAAAGGATGTAGTCTTCAAGAAAAGAAGATGGGGGGAGTATGAGACGGTCAACTTGTCGGAGAGTTGTAGTGTCATTATCCAAAAGAAGTTGCCAGCTAAACTCAAGGACCCCGGGAGTTTCACTATCTCATGTATTATTGGAGACAATGAAGTTGGAAAGGCTTTGTGTGACTTGGGGGCGAGCATCAATCTCATATCATTTTCGTTCTTTGAGAAGTTGAAGATTGGATCCTTGAAGCCAACCACAATCACTCTTCAAACGGCGGATAGGACCATCACACACCCGATGGGCATGATTGAAGATGTTCTAGTCAAAGTGAGTGACTTCACATTCCCGGTGGACTTCATTGAGCTAGACATGGAGGGAGACCATAATATCTCACTCATTTTGGGAAGACATTTTCTTGCCACGGGGAAAGCAATGATTTATGTGTTAAAGGGGGAACTTACATTTTGTCTCGAAATGATAAAAGTGTGACATTCTCTATCTACAATGCCATGCAATTCCACGAACACGAGTCTAGTTGAGCAATGGAATTTCGCAAATACTTTCAAGTGGTGGATTCCTATATGGATGAAGTTGTGCAAGCCATATATATTCCACAAGATCCATTGGCGCATCGTTTATTTCATTCACTTAATTCTTCCCATCACTATGGATTGGTAACTGCTAATTCTGATTTACTGGATTTTGTAGGTGCTCTAGACTCGTCAAAAGAAATCATGAAGCCAATTCCGATTTACTGGATTTACTGGATTTACCATTGAAAGACGAGAAAGACAATCATGATGGAATAGAAGAGAAAGCAAGAAAAGAGCCTAAATTGGAGTTGAAGCCACTTCCTGCACACCTCAAGTATGCATTCCCAGGAGAGGATGATACTTACTCGGTGATTATATCTTCTTTCCTTTCTATAACTGAGCTTGATAGATTGTTGAGAGTCCTTCGGGAGCATAAGTCGGCTATAGGTTGGTCTATTTCTGATTTGAAAGGAATTAGTTCATCAATTTGCATGCACATAATTTTGTTAGAAGATGATTATAAGCCTAAGGTCCAAAATCATAGAAGACTTAATCCTATAATGCAACAGGTAGTAAGGAAATAGGTGCTAAAATGGTTAGATGTCGGAATTATCTATGCCATTTCTAATAGCGAGTGGGTTAGCCCCACTTAAGTGGTAGCTAAGAAATGGGGGATAACGGTAGTGCAAGGAAAGGGCAATGAGACAATAGCCACTAGGTTGGTAACCGGGTGGAGAGTGTGTATAGACTATCGTGCTTTGAATTCTTCTACTAGGAAAGATCATTTTTCCCTTCCATTTATTGATCAAATGCTAGATAGATTGGCCGGATATGAGTACTATAATTTTCTTGATGATATTCCGGATATAACCAAATTTTGATAGCCTCCGAGGACCAACACAAATATGCTTTTACTTGTCCTTATGGTATATTTCCTTATAGGAAAATGTCTTTTGGGTTATGTAATGCTCCCGCTACTTTCCAAAGATGCATGATGGCAATTTTTCATGACATGGTTGAGCATATTATGGAGATTTTTATGGATGACTTTTCTATTTTTGAAACTTCATTCGATAATTGTCTTGAAAATCTCACCAAAGTTTTGCAGCATTGTGAAGAAACCAATCTTGTATTGAATTGAGAAAAATGTCATTTTATGGTTAGGGATGGCATTGTGCTTAGATATAAGATTTCAGCAGCGGGATTAGAGGTAGATAGGACTAAGGTCGTGGCAATTGAGCAGCTCCCACCTTTCACCAACGAGAAGTCCGTTAGGAGTTTTATAGGCGGTTTATCAAGGATTTTTCAAAAATTGCAAAACCTTTATGCCATTTAGTTGAAAAGGAAACTGCATTTACTTTTTCTCATGATTGTTTGCAGGCATTTGAAAAGTTAAAGAAGGCTATAGTGAGTGCACGCGTACTCATCTCGTTGGATTGGTCACAACCATTCGAGATCATGTGTGACGTTAGTGACATCGTTGTTGGAGCCGCCTTGGGGCAGAAAAGAGATAAGTTATTTCGAGTGATTTACTATGCAAGCCATACCTTGGAATCTGATAAGTCCAATTACACAACAACATAGAAGAAAATGCTAGTAGTGGTTTATGCATTCGACAAATTTAGATCTTATCTCATAGGAGCCAAGACCATTGTCTACACCGATCATGTAGCCATCCGCCACCTTTTTGCAAAAAATGATGCAAAGCCAATGCTAATTCGGTGGATTCTTCTTCTACAAGAGTTTGATGTGGAGATTCGAGATAGAAGAGGTTGTGAAAATGTGGTAGCCAACCACTTGTCAAGATTGGAATAGGCCGTCAAGGGAAAAAACTTAAGGAGACCCATCAATGAGAGTTTCCCTGACGAGCAATTGTTCTTCACACAAGACACATCTCCTTGATATGCCAACATCGTTAACTTTCTAGCAGCCAAGGTAATCCCAGTGACCTCAAGTTGCACCAAAAGAAGAAATTTTTCCATGATGTCAAGTTCTACTTGTGGGATGAGCCCTATTTGTATTGGAGATGTGCGGATTTGATAATAAGAAGATGTGTGCCTCAAGGAGAGTGGGAGGATGTGATGAGACAATGCCACTTGTCCCCAAGTGGGAAACATTTTAGAGAGAATCGAACGAAAATGAAGGTGCTTCAAGGTGGTCTCTATTGGCCCACCATCTATGGAGATTGCCATCTAATCATGCCAAAGGATTGAAGGAATATCAAAGAGGAAGAAGATGCCGATAACTACTATAATTGAGTTAGAACTTTTTTATGTATGGTGTATTGATTTTATAGGCCCTTTTTCTTCATCATGTGGATACCAATACGTCCTTTTGGTGATCAACTATGTCTCGAGGTGGGTGGAAGCCATTCCAACCCAGACCAATGACTCCAAAGTCATCATCAAATTTATTCAAAAGACCATCCTCACACGGTTCGGTACCCCACAGGTGCTTATTAGTGATGGGGGTTCTCATTTCTGCAACAAATGGCTAGAAAACGTGCTCGGACGCTATGGATTAAAGCATAGGGTGGCTACCCCTTATCACCCACAAGCCGATAGTCAAACGAGTTGGCTAACCGGGAGATCAAACAAATCCTTGAGAAGACGATGAACACTAACCGGAAAGATTGGGCATTAAAGCTTGATGACGTCTTGTGAGCATATAGTCATACAAGATGCCTATTGGGATGTCTCCATACCAATTGGTATTTGGAAACTCATGTCATCTCCCGGTCTAGTTGGAGCATCGATCGCATTGGGCTGTTAGGAAGTTGAAGCTCAACTTCTCGAAAGCAGGGGACGAACGCCTTATCCATCTCAACAAGCTCGAGGAATTTAGGAATGAGGCATTCGAGAATTCAGCCATCTACAAGCAACGGATGAAGAATTACCCTGACAAGATGATAGAGAAAAAGGTGTTGCTTCCAAGAGACGCCGTCATTTTGTTCAATTCTCACTTCAAACTCTTTCTCGAGAAGTTGAAGTCCAAATGATCGGGCCCGTTTACCATTGTGAAGATGTTGGATAATGGTGTTGCAGAACTCTTGGCATCTAATGGAGATGTCTTCAAAGTCAATGGTCACTATCTCAAGTGCTTTTATAGCTCCGATCAACAAAGGTAGGTGGTCGTTCATACTCTTTCGTTACATTGAGTGGAATGAAGTCGTCGGGCTAACGACGTTAAACAAATGAGCTTGTTGGGAGACAACCCAACTCGGTATCCTTTAGTTAGTATTTTTGTTTTATTCGTTTTGTCTTTGTGTTTTTGGTTGTTTTCCTTGTTGTTTTGTCTTTCGAGTGTAGCTCGCCCCGATAATCGAACAGGGTCAGAAGGAAGCAACTGGCCACGTAGGAGCATGTAATACACTCACTGGCCTGGTGGTTTGCTTCGAGGAGTCCAGCAACTTCGACGCGGCCGGGTAGGCGAATCAAAGTAATTCACCCGGCCATGTGGATCGCCGCGGGAAGACCAGAGACCGCAATGCGGCCAGGTGGCTTAGTCGCACCATCACACCCGGGCGCGTGGATTACCGTGCGGATTCCAGGGACATGGACGCGGCCGGGTCGGTGAGCCGCACCGTTTTACCAGGAGGGAGCAAACCACGAGCGCGAGACTGTGACGCGGCCAGGTGGAATGGCGTAATAATTTTACCCGGCTGGGTGCGCGACAGTTCCAACTCCAGAGACTTGGACCCGGCTGGGTGCACGACGCTGGGACCTGTTTTAAGACAGCCACCCGCCCGTGTCCTCCCCCCTATCTTTCCCCTTCTCTCTTAAGCCCTAACCCCCATCTTCAATTCCTTTCAATTTCTTCCATTTTCCCTCCACAAACACACACATTATACTCACAAACACACACTTATGCATCAATTGCATCATCTGGTCCGATTAATTTCAATAATTTGTATCATTTGGGTTCAAACACAAAGGTAGATGAAGCCCTTCATTTTCGCACATTCTCTTCCAAGGTATGGTTACTTCTTCTCCCTTTCATGTTTTCTTGCTTAATTTTTGATGGTTGAGTGGTGTAGTGGTTAGTCATATCCATGTGATGTGTTAAATGTGTGCAAATTGTTTGGGGCATTTTATCGAATGCTTTCTATGCATGAATTGTAGGAGTTGAATAGCTTAATTTCCCCATGCAATGCTTGATATGTTATTTACTATGGTTGTGTTGTAAGTTAAATTTACTTAAACAAGTGGAGGAAGGGGGTGGAAGCTTGCTCACTAGTTCATGTTTAGAATTGAGTTGTGTAATATATGACAACAATGTGTGGGATAGTTGTTTTTCTTTTCTTATCCTTGATCCTTGTGTTATATATGACTTTAAATTCTTGCTCTTGCTTTTGCTTTTGAGGGATAATGATTTGCATGAGGAGGGGTAGTTATTAGACGTACGGTTTGGGGTGACACTTTGCTTTGTAATTCATTGATCTATGTGATTGGTGTGGTTTTTCCATTCTATGCTTTTCTCTTTTGGGATCGAATTACACACATGATGGGGAGGTAGATTCTTGAAAATCGTTCACATGTTTGGGATTGTGTTATGGTTTTTTTTCCTAGTTAAGTGGTGGCTTTAATCATCTTCATTTTCAGGTTTAGGTACATCAAATAGCCAATGCATCTCATCCACGATACTTTGGCATTCAATTGCAAACCCCCAAGCAGCGGGCCCATTGGGATGCTCTTGTGAGGCTATTGGTCCAGCCATCCTAGTATCAGGATAACGATGTGCTGCGCAACCTCGACATTCAAGAGTGCTTTTGGGAGTTGTGCTTCGTAGGCGGCCTTACAACCTTGTTACGGTGGCAACAAAACTCTTTTCGTTGCCTCACGCTTGAGTTCCTCATCACTTTACAGGTGCATATGGAGGACCGCCTTGTGGAGTCGATCATGTTCCGCCTCCGGAACACCAACTTTGAGCTATCAATCGCCGAGTTCAATGCGATCTTCAATTTTCATAGTGACAACGTGGGAGTGGTTGAAGAAACGATCGAGATGCCTTTTGGAGTGCCATCACCCTTCCGGAGGGTAGACACGAGAGGTTAAATGCCGCACGTGCTAAGGCCTCCCAAAGTAGAAACCCGGTCCCCCGATTCCTCTAAAAGGTGTGCGCCTACTTACCATTCGCCTATTTTGAAGTGGGCAGCATTCAAAGTGACGACGTGTTCCTTCTGTGGAACATTTTGAATGGCTGTTCTCTCGACATGGGACATTTCATTGTCAAAGATCTCGAAAAGCAAACAAGGAAGACCTCGGGCACTCTATGCTGTGGTGGCACCATCACCTCTCTCCCCGTCGATTGTGGCATAGACGTGGAGGGTCTTATTCCGGATATGGGGGAGAAGTACTTGACTTTAGACTTTTTAAAGCAAGTCAAGTTTCTTAACATGGACAACCGGCTCCGCGACTATTTTTCGCCAAAAGATAAAAGACCACTTTCCATTCCCCGATCTGGCCAACATGTACGTCAATGGAAGGCATTACCAAGTAAACTGGCGAATGGATGGAGACGTGCATATGCACATTGTAGCCAACAGTCCTCCACATCTACCTTTGTCCGCACCACGGTTCCGGACGTATGTATCATTGGTGATGCCACAACCCAAACGGCCTGAGCTACCACTACCACAACTCATGGCTCCTCCGACTAACCCTGATGAAGCTAGACCCGGCCCACAGACGGCAGAGGCAACGGCGAAAACCGGTAAGAGATGAAGAAGATGTCCCTATCAGTCAAAGGTTGGATCAACTGGAGGCAACTATGAATCAAAACATCAACAAGATCAACCAACGCTTGGACATCTTCGAAGGCTACCATAACAGCTCAACTGAAATGATGGATCAGATGGAGAACATGATTAGCATGTATGACGGTTCAACTCCTAGAACCCATACCCCCCATCTCACCCTCAGGAGTGAAGGTCGATCCTCAAACACACATTTCTCTTTTAAGCTTATTTTTTGCTTTGCATTGTATAAGTTTGGGGGTGTTAAGGTGGTTTTCTCTGCTTTAGTGATTCGTCCTGTGTTTCGGTGGCTGCCTCGTTGTTTTTCTTTGTTATAGTTTGTTTTTAGTGGGTTTGTTGTGTTGCTTGGCTTGTAGTTTGTTTTTGTTTGACATTCTGGAGGAATTGAAGCATGACTTGCTTATGATGATTTGGGATTTGAAATGTTACTTTTGTGTATTCTTGCTACTTAATGCATAATACTTCAAGAAAGAGGCACATAAGTAGTAAATAGCTAGTTCACCTTACCTTATGTAATGCCTAAGTGAGATTTTGAGCTCATTTCCCTTCATGAGTGTTTGCTCGAATACTTTGTTTTATCTCTAGAACTTGCTTGACCTCTACTTGAATTTACAAAGTGAATGATGAAATAGAAAATGAAGATAGACCATCTTTCCTTCAACCCTTTTCTTCCCCTTGGTTTTAACCCTTCGTACATTATTTCCATAGTTAGCCATGTTTGTGCCTTAAAGCATTTTCATTGTTAGCCAATGATACACTCACTACATCTCAAATTGCATTGAAATATTGTGTTTGGAGTTTATAGGACTTATTATTTTGCTAGGAATTAGGGGTCCAATTGATCTTTAAATGGACAAAATCTGCACTTAATAGGTGTTAATATGCAGGATATTGGAGGAAATGAGAACATGAGCTACAAGGATGTTGAAAGGCTGAAAATGTATAGAAAGAACAAAAGAAGTGGGTTTTGAAGCCAAAATTGCAAAATGACAGATGAGTGTTACCGAACTGCCCAGCTTGAAGGTGACGCATCAAACCAGAAAGTCATTTTGGTCACTTTGATGCCGAAGAAGGAAAGAGATAAACCCTAACCAACCTGCCGCCTGGTCTGTAAGGCGCGAGAAGTCAGATTAGGAAAGATTCGCCAAGCTCCCCAACTTGAAGGTGGCGCGTCAAACCAGAAGGCCAGTTTGGTCAATTTACCAAAAAGATAAGAAGGAAACCCTAAACTAGCCGCCTCCAAGTCTATAAAAGCGTGAGCAATCAGACCAGAACAAAGCTAATCACCCTTTGCATCATTCTACAATATTATGAACCTTTAGAACACTATGGAAGAGAAGAGAATGAAGATCCACACTCAATTGTGCTAGGAATCAAACTCAAACTGCGCAGACGATCCATGCTCAACGAAGAGGAGGTGTTTGCTGGAGAGATCACCATCTGATTTCAACTTCCATAGAAGAAAACTGATTTACTCTCTTGCTTTAGTTTTTGTATTTGCGTTTTAGTTAACTTTTGGAGTTTGTTTTAGGAACCTTGCAAGTTTAGTTTTCGTTTAGTTTTTGTTAAATTTGAAGCATTCTAAATATTTGCATGTTTACTAAGTTTTGTCTTTCTTTAAACTTTGAAGAAACCTTAGTTTTAACTTGAACGTGTGTTCCTTGTTTATTTTCGTTTCCTTTTGTTCGTCATGTTTGCTTTTCTTGAGATTATTTGTCTTGATTCTTGGTGGAAGATGTCTCAAATCTCGTCTTAGATTAGCATAGGTGTTCGTCTTGTTTCTAGTTCTTAATTTTATTTAATCATGTCAAATTCAGTTTGGTAGGTAGTAAGTTTCCCACATTTAGTTAAGTTTATATTATGTCTTCTCCCAATAAATTGAAAATAGGCATGGCGGCATCGTCAAAACCCCTTAGGTTGTTGAAAAAGTTTAGCAAATTCATCCGTTCCTCATGGATTCGACACTCCCCTTACCATATACTAATCAAATAGTGTTTTGGTCAATGGGAAACAAATAAATTATTTGATTAGACTAGTTTATTCCTTAACGACATAATAATAACGAGCCTATCGGGAGTGTTAGAGAAATAATCTTGATATGAAGGAGAAGAAAGGAAAAAGGGGGGCTTGAACATGAGATGAAATGCTTGAAGGAAAAGAAAAATAAGTTAGACAAAGTCTAACTAATTGGAAAAAAAGAAGAAGAAGAAAAGAATGAAATACAATATTGTTTAGAAAATGAATGGGAGTGAACTAGATAAAGTCTAAACGCGTGGAGGTGGTATGATGATTGGTGATATGTGATCATGAAACTTAGAGTCAAATATAATTTTTTTGCCTCACATTGTAATTAACCTTCAATTTTTACTAATAAAAATGTGCTATTAATTTTTGCGGGTTTTGGATTTGAGAAATCAATTATTAACTTAGAAATTTAATTAGTGATTTGTATTACAAATTGCTAAAAAAAGGGACATAATAAAATAAATACATTTCACTATGAGAAATACAAAATTAGAACAATCACAATACAAGAAAAATCTTTATGAATGTTTACAAACTTCCTACCATACACACTAAATTGTATGACTTCAATACTACATCTCGAACTATCTTCGATCTTTCATCGCGAAATCCCTACACAAATAAAGATGGGAAAACAAGGAAACGATTAGCAAATATCATATACTTATCGGCTAATTAAACACTAATCAAATGCTAATCAAAGAGTTAGTCAAATAGTAAGCAAATAGTGTCAAATAGTAAACTCATCATTGCCAATAGTGTTCAACTGTAAATCATAAATGCAAGCTT
Organism: Monilaria moniliformis; assembly: GCA_034509125.1. Lineage (NCBI taxonomy): Eukaryota > Viridiplantae > Streptophyta > Magnoliopsida > Caryophyllales > Aizoaceae > Monilaria > Monilaria moniliformis. Next base: position 2,658 of record JAYDZE010558843.1, on the reverse strand, counting down.
GAGAATAGGGATTTGAGATGACGAAAGAAGTGTGAGAATTTCACTAATATCCCATCAATAGTGTCCAAATAGTGGTCATCACCTCCACTTTTGAAGACAACAATTTTAGTAACGTATGAAGCTTGTGAAAATGAGTAGAACCTTGACCATATCACTCAATCAAGCAAGATTCACAACGTCACATGAACAAATATACACAATGATGTTAAGATTTTCCCTCATTGTTGATCAACAAGTGAAGAATGCATAAATACTTCAATTTTTAACTACAAGTTCACGTATCCAACATCAACCATATCAACACCAACACACTCAAGCACATCAAATAAGCACACAATCACAATCACCACTCATTCTTCACCTAGCAAACCTTCACAAATCATCACAACGAAAGATGAGGACCTTGAAGATAATCGAGGTTTCAAAACCCCAATCCATCAAGGTGTTATTCCTCAACCTTTATTCTACAAAACTCAAGCATATAATAGCATGAACACATAGGAATTAGGGGCTGCTCAATTACTTCCAACAACATAATACTTAGAATCTCAACGTCACGTCATTCACGCATAAGCATAATCGACAAACAATTACCAAAACATGATCAAATTCAACAACGAGTAGAACGTACGACTAAAAATATTAAATCACAAAAAATAAGACGAATAGGTTGAGCTATCACTTATTGTTCTCAAAAATCGAGGCAACGAGGGGCTGCCTTCGACTCCGTCGACGGCTCGCACGACGGCGAGTCGACGACGTCAAGGCAACCCCGGGAGACGGCGATGGGACGGAGCGAAGGGGCTGCCCAAGAACGGACAGCCACTCAATGGGCCCTCGGTGGAGCCACGGCCGGCGGCAGGAGGTGGCTGGAGTGGGCAGACGCCGGCCGGTGGCGGCGCTAGCGCGACGCCGGCAGCGGCGAAGTTAGAAAAGCAAAATTGTAGAAAATGTTAGAATTTTTACGAAAAAAATAACAAAAAAATGAAGAAAGATAAAATAGACTTAGAGGCGACACATGGGCAACGGCGGCGGCGCGGGCGGCGGCCTTGGCAACGCACGGCAGAGGCCGTAACAGAACGGCGAGACGGAGGGGAGAAAGCACGGATCTGTCCTCCCCATCACCCGCATGTCCGAGACGACGGGCACAACGGCGGATCTGGCTGGCGGCGATTGGCGGCGCACGGACAGCGGCGGCGTTGCCACGTGAGAGACAGAGAGAGACGTGAGAAAATAGAAGAAAGAAGAGGGAGAGAGAGAGACACGAGAGATAGATGGCGGAAACAACCGATAGTCGGCGAGCGGCGGCGGCAACTGAATGGTTGACGACAGCGACGGCGCCATGCAGGAGGCGGCGTCGGCAGCGACGGATAGTAGAGAAGGAGGGGAGGAAAAATGTAGAGAGAAGAAGGAGAAGATGGAGTAAAGAGAGAAAGAAGGAAGAGAGGGAATGAATTAGGGTTTGGAGATGTCTCCAAGTATTAACCCTAGAACCGATTCTCGGAAGAACCGGACCGAACCGGTCCGGTTTATTAAAAAAGTATATATAAAAATAAATAGAAGCTTGGGCTTGTGATGATGGGCCAAGAATTTAAAAGAAATGGGTCGAGGGTTTAAATGAAATGGGCCGAATATATTAATTGTTTGGGCTCAAATTTAATTAAAGTATGGGCCCTAATGTTGGACCAAATAATTTAAATATTGGGCCTTATGAATTAATTAAAATGGGCCAAGAAATAAAGTATGGACTTAAGGAATTATTTTAGAGTGGGCTTAATGATTTAACAGTGGGCTTTTGGTAATGGGCTCAATCAATTAATTCATGGGCTTGAAAATTAAATTCATTGGGCCAAGAGAAATAAAATAATTGGGCTCCAATTTTAATTAGAATGGGCTTGCTAATTATTTAACGTTGGGCTCCAATTAATTAAAGAGTTGGCCTTAATTAAATTAAGTGGGCCAATATAAATAACCTTTGGGCTAATAATTAATCCTCATTAATTAAGAGATTAATTAATTGAGATTATGAAAGTACTTAATTAATTTAAGTACTTAAGAAGAGTTAAAATAATTATTTCTTATCTAATTAATTTTTGAAATTAATTATGAGGCTATAGTAGAATTAATCTAAGGATTAATTTATAAAGGATTAAATCATATGATTCAAGAAAAGTCCGAAGTTAATTAATCTTCGGATTTATATTGAATAATTAAATCTCCCGATTTAATTACTTCAAAGGAATTAGATTTCCTTAACCAAGGAAATTAAGAGTAATTGAATCATTGATTCTAATCAAGAAAGACGTGAACTTTATTGTCGGATAAATTTTAAAGCATGAGATAGAAATTTCTTCATCCTTTAATGGCTATGCTAAAGGGACGAGACATAGTAGACATGCCTCAATAGAAGACGTGCATATCACGCGATTATGCTAATGATTCATTTAGCTAAAATTTAGCTTACTTTTTATAAAAAGGATATCATGAAGAGGAGAGACGATTCAATCCACAGAGGTACTATTCCGAATCAGGGAGAAAATAGAGGTGCGTTTTTCTGTCCAACTATATGCGTTATATATATTCAAATGTTAAATGCTTTCAATGAAGTTATGATTTTGATATTCCTATCAAAACCCGAACTAAGGTTCGTGGACTCAA
>JAYDZE010558832.1:0-12841 GCA_034509125.1 Monilaria moniliformis | reverse complement strand
AAAATGTTATCTCAATCTTTATCTATTGGGCCCGAACTAATTTAAACACGGTTTTAGTCTAGGTTTTAATTTTGCACGGCTAACAAACGAGCCCTAAGTAGTTATCATACATACAGTTGACGGCACCGAGATGAATCAAATTCCTTTGGCTATATTTATTTGTGCACTATAGAAATCTAACTCTTGGTTTGCTTTCAATTTTTGTTTTACATGTAAATAGAGAAGATCAATAGTAAGTAGCAACGATTTAACTCTCACGTACACACACATATTAGGTCTGATATGTAGGAGTAAACATTGAGTTTTAAGTTTGATGACCGTAATTGACCTTATAGAATCCAAACCCAAGTGAAGTAGGTTCTTAGGAAACAAAACCAAACTATAGTTTGATAATTAGTTTGGTTGGTAGAGTTTAACAAATATACTTGAATATCTGGTTCGAATCATGACTAGTTATCACTTTTTCTATTTCTTCAGTTCCCATCAAAGATGCTACATATATACACTATGTATTGAACTTCATTCAAGTGAGTCGGATTGTTCGAATCGCTTTCTAATGGGTACAAATTGAACCAACCGATAAATTAAATCAATTTCAGTTGAATCAATCGAATTACAAATCGATTTTCACCCATCTAAAACAAAACCAATTTGATCAATTTGGTTTGATTTGTTCACCCATAAGAATTCTACAAGGTATGTCAGCACACTTCTCCCGAAAGTAATTAACAAAATCCCCAAATTTGGGGTCAAGACTAAAGAGGCGTGTGTCAATTCTCGCAGGAATATCAAATTTCCGAGCTAAATGCCCTCATTAGTCATTTTTAGAAAATCATCAATTGAAGACAAAAATTGTGACCCCACAAATTGCGCCCGTACGTGCGATGCGTTCCGCCCGTGGGCCTAGCGGCCCATGCGTCCGGCGCCCAACGCGTTCGGTGCCTATCGCCCGTGGGCCTAGCGGTCCATGCGTAAAGCTCCCAGCGCGTGCGGTGTTTCCCGCCCGCGCGCCTAATGGCCAATGCCTCCCGCGCCCTGTGCGTGCGGAGCTTCCCGCCTGCGCATCCAGTGTCCAGGGCGTCTGGCGCCAGCGCCAGCGCCCCTGTTGTTCCTTCGCCCCTTCGCGCACGTCTACTGGCACCCCATGAGCGCGTTCCGTATCAGCTAGTCTCCACGTAGCTGTTCCGACAACATACATATATAGGAAACCAACTTTGAAACAAACCTAAAATTAGAGTTTATATATAATTTGAGATATTAATTGAGCCAACCTGCTCAGGTTTGTGTCAATTTTTTTAGGTTGTCGGGCTATTTGGTTATGGGTTATTGGGGTTATAATTTTTTTAGTTAGAAATTATCAACCATGACCCTAAACTTTTGGATTTCGGGCTAACTTGTCTAATCAATCGGGTTCCAAAAAAATTATAACTTATTTTTAACTAATATATATCTCTTGATAATTTAATAGCTGTAAGAAATAAATACACACAAAAATGAATGTCATTTCAACCCGAAACTAACATGTAATTCGTAGAGAGGTAAAAATTACACATTTATCTCGGAATTATTATTTTTTTAATTTTTATATCTTTATTTTTTATGTTGGACATTAGAGTAAAATAAAAAAAATGAAATGATCGGAATAACTTTCGAATATTGAATCAAAAAACATTTTCACATACATTTAGAAAAAAAAATTATTATACTATTTTTTTAAAAGTTTGAGAAACAAGTAACAAAATTTGAAAACTAAATAACGAGAACTTACTCATTTTCGGATCAATCGTATGTGGCTCGGGCTATTTTCGGACCAATCCTATCGGATTGCGGGCTATTCTATTTTAGATCACTTGGATTGAGATTTTTTTGTGCTACTAATTTTCAGCCCTAATTCTATCGGTTTGTCGAGTTATTCGAGTTAATTCATTAATTTCAGGGTGAATTGACATCCCTATGTGTAATCATGCAAATCAACTCGTTGGGCCGCTACAAACTTATTAGACGCTTCGACACCTTTAATCAATTACACCATCCTCTTTTTTTCAAATGTCACATTTTGATAATTTATCTTGTTTCTTAATAAGTGTCCAATTTAAAAAATTAAGAATATAATTATAACATTCTCTCCATTTTATGCTTATTTAATATTTCTCAAAATTTGGTAATTAATTGTATATATGCATTTATCATAATAATTATTACGATTAAATATGTAAATTTTCTCTTTTCTCGGTATGTGTAATTTAACTATTGATGACACTTAATAAAAGATGGAGGAGGTACTATAATATATATATATATATAGAGGTTTAGATATAAATTCATTTTTATTCATTTTTTATAATTAAAAAATTCATGCCTTTTTCATTTTGGGTTAGTTTTCCAAACTTTCCAATTCTCCCACACGTTCCATACTCAAGTAACATACTTTAGGTTAGGGATGGCCAAACGGGTATTTGGTATCGGGTATAACCGATCCTGACCCGATATCCACTAAGTATCGGGTACCCGATATTGGTTGGGTATCGGGTACCCGTTACCCGAAAGTATGAGTTCGGATACGGGATCATGTATATTGGGTGTGAGAATTTCGGGTATCGGGTAATTCCTAAATACTCGATATCTTTAATTAAGATTGGGGATTTTGCATTTGGAAATTTTTATCTATGTCTTATTTGTCCAATCTTCTCTTCTTCTCTAATTTCATTTCATCATTCAAATTATCATTCTTCTCTGGTTGATTAATGTAAATTGTTGTGTTATGTATATCAAAACCCGGCCTGTTGAGATGGAGGCATTCCGTCTGCTTTGGAGTCGAGCTACACTACATAGCTAATTCCATGAAATAGTATAATTTCCAAATCAGTTTCTGTGCACTTGGAATTTGGAAAACGTACTGATTGAAATCTAAAGAATAAATAATAATAATTTGGAGAAACATCTTGCTCTCGCTCTATTCATTAGCTGTCAGTTACTTCATTGGATTGTTTGTGAGTGTTCATATTTTTGCCGTGAACTTTCATTTTGCTTCTACAGTAATTCTTATTCTTTGAGTACCTCAACAAAAGCTTGAACATTTTAAATTTATTTTTAAAATCAAAGCTTACGCAACATTAGTGAAATCGGGTAGTGGGTACCCGAGCCAGGTATTCGGAATACCTGAGTACGAAATCGGATCGGGTTCGGGTGCATTTTCGGGCACGAGTACCTGAAATTTCGGGTCGGCTACCCGCGGGTACCCAATATGACACCCCTACTTTAGGTATTAATTGTTCATTTGTGCTCCATGAAAATGGACAAATAAATACACTAAATTAATGTACTCAAAATGTAAATTTCAAATCTATCATCTGATTCCAACAAATCCCAACAGATTACCATATAATAAAATATGAATTTATTTATTATATATTAATAAAATTTCCAACAGTTTTTATGGTTCGATAATTATAAATAGTGAGTATTGTTTAAAGGAAATAATAAAAGATTAAACAGAATATTCAGCTTCATTAGTAAAGCTGAAACATTAATGAGCTCCCTTGTTTACCTTTGAGAGCATGAAAATCTGACAAAAGAAGGAAATAGATATAAAATAATCTGTTCGTTAATTCTTAAATTTTGATTGTACGGGACGGATTAAACAATGCTAATCAAGAATATTAGGAGCGACATTTATATGTTTATCCGACAATTTACATACATTGATAGCTGTGCTTTACTCGAATAGCTGTCCACTAATCTGTGCCTAAAGATCATATCATGTTTTTAAAATTATATATATCACTGTTATAGTAAATTATTTTTATTTAAATAATTTCAGTATATAGTCAACCTACCCCACTAAAACCACCCGAGGCAATTATGTTCGCAGATTTTTGTGCCAGCATGTTCCGATCCCATATTGTCTCCAACTCAAATCACAGATTTCTATGGCAATGGTAATATCTCAATATATTTTTTTGTTTACTTAATACTTAATAGCCAAAATAATCAACCATTTGTAATTTTCCGGAGTTTATTCGTTCAATTTAATCATATGTACTAGTGTCATTTGAATAAATCATGACTAATTATTTTCTAGGTGATATGACAAACACAAGTGAATTTGATTAAACCCACATAGATATGCACATTTCAATAAAGAATTTGAGAAGTTCTCGAAAACGGCAAAGTATAACACTAGAAATGATTTTTCTCGATCTGCCGCTCAAACTATTAAGATTGAGGCAGTAACACCCCGGACAAACGATTATTGTCATGTACGTCAATTACATAGTTGTTCTTAATTATTGACCAAATAGTGACTTCTTATTTTAAAATTAAAAATATTATAAATACAGTCTGTATTTATTTTTGTTATTTATTTAATACACTGATTCAATCAATTTAAGTTGATTCGTCTTCAAAAAAAAAACATCAAATTCAATTATGTGCCTACAAACAACTTGCAATACTTTTCAAAATGTTGAAAATCAATGATAACTTATTTAAATTGTCAAAAAACTGTGAGTTATGTATTAAGTGAACAATAGATATAAATACAAATTATATTTATAATTTTTTAAATTTAGATTAAAAAGACACTATGAAATCAAGAAAATTGCTATAACTTTGACAAAAAAAAAGTCAATTAAATTAAAAAAAAAAACCAAAATTAAAATTTCAATTAAATTCAATTCGATTTTTGAATATTCTGATCATCCCCGATAATTTGCCACCGGAAAAACAGAGATGCAATAATTTTCCTTCACTTGCACTATTCATGTCATTTTTTTCTTCATTATTTAACATTCACAACCTTATGCACTATATTTTTTATTCACTTATTCATGTGTCTCATATCTTATTTTTAATTCTTTCTTATTTCATATAATTTGGAATTGTGTATAATTATATATCCTTATTAAACTCATATGCGAATAATTAAAAAATATAATTATATTAAAATTGAAAAATTACATAATTTAAATAAAAAATTACATAATTAAATTAAAAAACTAAAGCTACATTAATAGAATCCCAATTTCTCCTCAATACTTTGCAAAAATCAGTGGTGCTTTTGCAATTGTTAATCGTCCATTTGAGACGTATCTTTGTTGTAGGCTTTGTAATACAAGTTTCACAACACGGACTCGTTTGTTTTTCAAGTGCCGCCTGAATACCATTGAGATCCTCCCTTGTCGCATTGCTTGTGATAGGCGCCTTGTGCTTAGCTGCCATTTGTCCAATTGAATGGATCCTAGTCAGCTCCACGCTAATGCTCCTTCTCACGTCGTCAGGAATGGGGTCAAGCGAGCCAATGTTGGATAATAGGTCATCAGGTATGTGCTTCGTTCTCTTCGATCCGGCCGCTTCTCCGCTACACCCCTACTTTTCGCATTGGCGAACCTTCTCCTAAGTCTTCACGTATTTGAAAGCCTTCTTGTCCTCATCCTGATAGGTGACCTTCACATCTTTTATAATATCTGCCTCACTTGCACCGCTTCTAGTCGTGACTCCAAGTTGTTGTATAAGACAAAGAACTTTTAGATTTCTGGGTACCCTATCGAAATGAGCTCGAAGCATACAAGATTTGCGGGTAGGGGCGCCTTAAGGGTGTACCTCATTGTACCTCTTGACAATTTTCTCTCAAAAAGCCGATGCTTTTTGTTGATTGGTGACGATTCGATCTTCGCTAATATTCACATAGACTTGGAAGATCCTCATGATTTCCTCCGTGGTGTAAGACTCGTACATTGAGCGTGGAAAAGTTGAATTTTATCGAGACCTTGGGGAGACGACGTCAAGACATGGAGGAGACGAATGTGCCGATTCAGTAGTCATTCCAAAGAAGGGTAAATTGTTTGGATCAAAGAGTAGATTATTGGGATCAAATCCTTGTGATAGAAGATATTGTTGGAATTGCTTGTGATAGTCTAACATAGTGGAATTTGGAACAAAAATTAGAAGAAATTATAGGAGAATTTGGAAGAAAAAATGAGAAGAAATTGAAGAAGATGATAATTTTGAGGTGTTAATGAGTGAGGTATTTATAAAAGGGGATGAGATTAAAAAAATAGTCATTTGACGGTAAAGAGAAAGAAAAAACTATAAATGAAAATCTAAAATCTATTTTTATTAGAAAAAAATAATTAAAAACGGTTAAGTTTAAGCCGAAGTGTACTGCCAGCGCGTGACGTGCGCCTAAGGAAAATGGCACCCGTATGCGTGCAAGACCGGCGTCCTTCTCATCAACAACAGAGCCTGCCCTCCGCGCCGTGCGTGACCCTTAAGTGCATGAACTGTGTATGCTATGATAATATAATCCCACTTGAGCGTCTTCCACATCATCACTAACTACGCCATCGTTTAGTTGTAATCTTTTAGCAACACGACAAAATAAGAGTCTCTTATTCATCCCAGCCGTGAAAATCCAAATTAATTACCCACTTTCAAATAAAACTGAGTCGTTCATTATCATCAAGAAAAATAAATATATTTTATCTATTTTCCTAATTAGTAAAATAACCACATATTATATGTGAACAAAAAAAGTTATATTGGACAAGCAGACAAGCTATGATGGTCAGACTCAATATTATAATGTTTGGAGAACTACGAACTCATAACATTTTTTGTTAGGAAATCATCCACTTTACTAGTTAAGTTCCTAATATAGAAACTACGAAGCACGTAATATATATAAGACCTCCATTAGAGAATTAAATAGTAAAGATCCAAATCATATAATGAAAGTACAATTATTTAATTTCCTAGGGGAGTTCCATATATTCTGTATTCTGAATGAGTGTTTCCTCACAAGAATTAAACTTCCATTCTTTAAGTAATTTATACTAATTAGGAATACCCTCACTCTTCATAAACTTGATTTTCTTTCAAGGACTCAGATGTAAATAAGATTTTTTGGGAATCATGAGCTGCAACATATAGAAAACAATTATATTAGTTTAGTTAATTAAGAGTATTGGAGGGAGAATCCATGCACGGCACATTTTGACGAAGATAATTGATGTAGAATAATTAGATGCACTGTACCACTTTTACTTGCACAAAATCATACTTGTCCATATGCATATCTACAAATTATGAAATATATAAGTGGGGGGCAAACGTGACAACCCGCTTAACTTTAAGGAAACCAAACCTTAAACAAAGCTCCATCAAACACTCAAATTAAGTAATTCTCTAATTACCACATAATTAAAATCTTTATCTTTCGAATTCAGTTTGAATATTGATAACCTGTTTTTCGTCCTTAAAGTATACTGCAATACTTGTACACAGAAAGGGCCAAATGTATAGAACCTGGTCAAACTCGTGATATACTTATTTTCTATAAATTGAGTCTTTTGGTACAACAAAAAATAAAATTAATTGGGTTTAGTTCAGAAGAGTGAAGCAAAGGTGAATGAAAATCCAGAGAAAAAATCGGTGTTGCAAAAAGTGATGAAGACATTTGGCAGAATGGTCAATCAGACAGTGAGTTTGCACGTGGGTCCGGCGCACGTGCGTGTGCGATGATTGCAATGTATCTAAGGTTTATATTGTTCTTTCAATCTAGAAGGTCATAATTTTTTAAGATTGGAAAATAAAGACTTACCAAATTAACCAAACTTGTTTCAAATTCCCTTTAAGGCTTCAATATATTAAGGATTAATTACGTGCTTTGGATATAAGCAGGGGAAGGGGCATGGGATGGGGCCATGGCCACCATCAATTTTGGAAAAATCAAGAAGTATTTTGATAATTTTACTATTTATCATATATATATATATATATATATGTACGTATATTTAAAAGTATGATGTATAATGTATTGGGGCAGTGGTGTAATTGGCTAGTGTGTAGCTTGCGGAACCATGAAATTGGGAGTTCAAACATCCCCACCCCATTAATTATTGTAAAAATTATTTAGATGCTAAAAAAATATGAGTTATTCTAATTTACATGTAGTAATAGTTCGGCTATGTATGGGCCCAAATCTTTTTTTAGCTGAAAATGCCAAAGGAAAAATTGGCTAAGTTCTATCCATCCCACATAATATGGCCAAATAATCGGTTTTGTCCCACGTAGTTTTCACAACTCTACTGAAATTTGAAAAATAGTTATAAAACTGAAAATGATAAAAATAAAATTTATTTTGCTGAAGTCTAGGAGACTAACACTTAAATATATAAAATTAACATGGAGAAGAAGAAAAAAATAATAAAAATAAACACTTGCCCATTAGTAGATAGTCCACTTAAAATAGTTATAACTATCATGCATCCATTTTTATGAAAATATATAATTTATTTAATATTTTACATAGTATTAGATTATCTTTATTATAAAAGTTTGAGCTTTTCTCACCCCATCAATCTTTTTTGTTGTTTTTCTCCATAAATAATACATGTCAATTAGGCTTTGGAAATGATAAAGTTACCGAAACTTGAACAAAATCAATTCAAATGTGACCTTTGCCTCAAGCTGATTAGAGAACAATCAAGTCCTTTTTGCTTGAATGTAACTTTTATGTAGTCTTTTTGTTCGAAAATAGAACACAACTCTCTCGCGTCAGTTTAACTCACTCAATTTCTTCGTCTATATCTCTCTCATTATCTCTTTCTCGCAGCTTATTGTTGACGGCGCCACCGCCCCTTCCCCAGTGTTTCCAATTCTTTCGATGCTGACGCTGCTTCTACGGACAATCACCATATGTATCTCTAGCTATTCTTTCTCATCCTCTAATTCTTTCTCTCTCATTATCCATCTCTCTCTCTCTCTCGCAGCCTCCTATCGCAACGTTGTAGCTGCTTCAAGAGACGCCGATGTCGAAAAATATCCCGTAACTATTAACAATGGTGGAACCAAGATTTTTCTTCTTGGACCCAATGTCAAAATCGTAGCTCCGTAGTAAGCACTATTTTGACCTCTTCAATGTATGACATTTACCATTAGTACTGTTGCAATTCACGTTTCTAAACGCTCTGATGTCATCTATAATTGTATCAAAAACAACTTGCGGATTCATTTAGCTATCATCATTATGTTGCTCAATCATATGCACATCACAGGAACTGCAAATTAGGTACCATTTTCCAGTTCCGTAATTGGAAAATGATTTTTTTCTAATTAATTACTTTGCATGAGTAGAAGTTCGCATTTATTGAAGTGATTAATCATTATTGTGGTACATTAATCACATTTAAAAAGTCTTACACGAAAAGTTCGATATAAAGATTTATTTACATCTTTACTAAAATCACATGGCAGCTTTTTATCATTTATTTATGCAATACTAAATTTATAAATGTGGACATATTATATTGTAAAATTTTGATTTGTCTATCATATCCCTATTAGATTTATGGGTTAATAATACTTTGTGTCATCAATTTTTATCATTTTTCAAAAAAAATAAAAAATCACCCATTTAGGTTTCTCTTAAAAATTCATAACATAGCAAAAAGTTTGATTTATGTGCCATATAACATAATTAGACGATAAAATAATGATTCAGCTCGACTGCTTAATTTTTAACTAAGTCCATCTTCGGGAAACTTCATGCAATTAATTATATGAGCACACAAAACATGAGTCCGTTTACAAATTAATTCAAGATAACATACTTCCTACGTTTTTAATAAATATTTTATCTAGCATTATTTCTTGTTTTCTAATAAATGTTCAAAAATTGAGAGTAAAATAATGTCATTCTTTCCGTTCTATCTTTATTTAACATTTTCTTGAAATTTGATACTTAATTGTATATATGTATTTACTATGATAATTAATAAAGTTATAAATATAAATTTTTTTATTTCTTAATATGCGCTAATTTAACCGTTGCGAACACTTATTTAAATAAGGTGGGTGATATCGTTAAGAAGAATAAAATTAAAATTCTCAGTCAGCCACTAACTGCATGAGCTAAATTTGCTTGGGTTTAATTAATGAGTTTCACCTAAAATATAATAAAATATTCCCAACAATTGGTAGTTACAGTAAAGAATTAAATGGCATTCTCACATAATTAGGAGCATAAATTCCTTACAAGAAAAGAATCACACGCTTGCTTAAATATTAAGACCACATGGAACATTACATCGACAGTTCCCATAATAAAATACTGTTTATTCAGAATCCAAAGTCCTAAAAAACGGGTAATTAATCTCATACTCAAGTGACGATGTCACACATGATTATATGTAATACATACATATAATTATTGGGGCCCCACTTGCAGCTCGTGAACAATGGAATTATAGACTTTGAATCAGCATTTTTCGATCCGACAACAAGAATGGGCAAAAATAGTCCATTGCTTTATAGTTTAGAGACAAATTTAGGGAGCTTCATTTTCAAGACTTAAATTCATTACTTTGGCTTTTAATAACTCTCAAAACGCATCGATGATGTTTTAATTAAAACTTAATGTAGTTTGAATGGGAGGCAAATCTTCAAAGTCCAAACCAGAATATAGGGATTGATCATATTAATTTAATCAATATTAATTAAATTTAGTTTTGAACCAAATTAATCAGAGGGACATTGAGTATGTCATTTCAAGATGTATAAAGTGGTAGTTACTCTGGAAAGCGATGCTTTAGTACATCTTTGTTAAGAGATGTTTTGATAGTAAATTAATTATTCACCTGAAATTTATGTAACATAAACCAAGTTGGTCTGATAAAACAGATTATCAACTCTGATAGATTTGTAATCATCAAAATAGTGTGATGGAATTGGTCTGAGTATGATTGATCTTGAATTTAAGTGAACATCGATGTAAATTATGTAATCACCTTCGCCATTTTATGATGCGAATATGATAATAAAATAAAATAAGCATATACCACTATATAAATGGGGAAAAAACGATAATACAGACAACAATGAACAACTATAATGACTCATATTGCAAATTTGGCAGTTAAATACGTTATTTATACTTATTTTTCTAAAATTGAAACTTAGTGGTGACTTTGGTATTTTGGGATGTGGGTTTTTCTGCCATTTGATTTTTCATTTTCGCTAATTCTTTGAGGGGATAGATCCAACTTAAAATATGGTGTAGTTTGGTGGTAAAAATGAATGCTGAAAACAATCTAACGAAGGATGTTTTCGACATGCAAATTGAGTTCGATGTACGATCCTCTCTTTAGATTTTTTTTTTCTTGCTAAAATAAAATGCAATTTGTATGTGCAATTAATTTACAGAAAAAATACAGTCCAATATTGATATCGGACACATTTCACATTATCTTCCTATATAGTTTTTTTTTCTTTTGTCTTATAGGATCATCCTATATAGTTAGAAACATATAACTAATTAAAAATGAAAATAATTGATGACCAAAATAAAAATATCAAGACCTCTAAATACTTAAGCAACTCTCGCTTTCATCACTAAACAACTTCCGAGGTTTCTCACAAGCTAACATGTTTGTGTTTACGGGCATCAGTCACTACCAAGAACTACGTAGACGAAGAAAAATAAAATTAAATATAAAACGAATAAATCCGCTTAAATCAACTAGATCTAAAATTATATATTTCCTGGGTACCTACGTGTTTCCATAGTTCTTCAACATGTATAAATGATGTCTCATGTACTATGTATTATTATAAAATGCCTAATACAATAAGAATATAAAGTAGTGAGTAAAATTTTGTGCTAGAAGACAACCCATATCTAAATATATAATTGTTTTTGATGAAAAAAATGTTATGCTACATACTTTATGTGAGAATCGTTCTCGTTTATTCCACATGTTAGCATGAGCTTTTTTATTGTATATATTTTGATATGATTCTAATAGCTTAAAAATTATCATTGACGTCATTAGCTTTATAACAAAAATCAAGTTCGCTTTATATTTTTACTCACTTATTTAATTTTAAGTTATAGAGAAAATTAACAAAGAGCTATAATTTGTATTTAATTTATAAAATTAACAGTATCAATAATTATTTTTAAAGTATTAAAATCAAAATAAATAGTTGAAATAAACTAAAAACTAATATTAACGTGTACTAAATGAAGCGGTGCTCACTGGATAATGCTCACATAAGATATATTCAGTATAACATTTCTATGTTGTCCAAAACCATTTGAAATTCTATATAACATGCACTAAATCTTGATCTAAACTTATTCAAAGAAACTAATTAACTAATATATATGTTTTTTTTCCTGCTTTAGTAAAGAGGATTAATAAATGGTTCTCCATTTACTTTTGCAGCCGTGGTAACTCAAATTTCTCAACCTATTAATTTATTGGAGGAGAAACATCTTACTAATTAAATTGTGTTTTATCTTGTAACTAATCAGATATGTTACGATCAAATGAATGCAAATGATAAATAATAATATTATAGAATTAGGTACCATATACAATTTGATTAGTATAAAAGTAACTTCATGACTGAAAAATTATAGATTTGTATCCGGTCATTCAGGGGTGGATTCAGAAAAAAATATCGGGGAACCCGCATTATCTTCTTTCATTTTGCCGATGCCATCATCCTCTTCCTCCTCCTTTAAATTATTTGACTCTTACTGCATATCACGCATTTTTTTATTTGAAATGCAATAGGGGGTTGGGGGCATAATTCTCCCTCACAATCATATTCTAATAAAAATAAAAATTAAAACTAAAAATTAAAATTACGGCGAGCCGGAGCTCACCTTGGCCCATCCTTATGTCGGCAAAATTCCGGATCTAGGAGTATCTACAAAAAAAATTCCAAAAATGGGAAACTTTTTTTTTGACTACTATAAATGGGTAAAACGCATTTGGGAAATGCGTCTTCACAGAAGACGCATTTCCCAAATGAGTCTTCACCTAAGTTAAGT
>JAYDZE010558821.1:0-12841 GCA_034509125.1 Monilaria moniliformis | reverse complement strand
GAACCGCCGGAACCGAATTCACGGTTCCGGTTTAACCGTTTTCGCCGGTTCCGGTTCCAAAACCGGAACCGCCGGTTTCGGTTCCGGTTTGAACCGCCGGTTCCAAAAAAACCGGGCATCCCTATGCACCTCTCTCTCTCTCTCTCTTACACACACACACACACACACCCATTCAGTATGAGGGTATTTTGGACACAGAAAAATATATTAAAAGATATTTATCTATCCTATGTGTCATATTTATCTACGAAAAGCTCAAATTTTGGGACCCACTTAAGAGTCGTTTTCTACACAAAAGCGATTGTTACGACGACTGTGCACCACTTTCCTTTCTTCCCGCCAGAAGCACAAAAACTTACACTCTCTGCAAACACGCAAGACTGTAATTACCAAAAAAAATTCAATCCACGATTATACCCACCGTCTCATATTAACGTCGAAACAAGTCAAACGAGAAACACAACCAACAAAAAAAATAACATCTATCCAATCAGAATATTGCTCTGTGAAGATGGTGAGAGATACAGCTCAGGCGATGATGACTCTGAAATCAAAAGGTAGGAATCTCCTTTATTCATGTTGATTGATGGCTAAAACTGATTTATTCATGATGATTTATCGATACTTTTTTGGGTAGTACCGCTAGAAATTTTTTAGGGTTTAGTGATATTTTAATTCTAATACATGTTTTAGGCGTGTGCGGCTAATAATTTAAATATACTGAATAATGTCTTCAATATACATTGGTGTTCCCATATATTTAATATATATTGCTCAAACGCATAAGTTATGTTGCTTGAGTGAACATGTAATACTATTTGTGTGTAAAACATCTACTGCTTGTAAATTCATATATTGTTGCTCCTGTTATAGGCTATACTACTCGAGTAAACATGTAATACTGCTTGTGTGTGTAATATCTACTGTTTGTGTATTCATATATTGTTGCTCCTGTAACTATAGGCTATACTGCTCGAATGAAAATGTTATGCTGCTTTGGTGTGTAGCATTTACTACTTGTGTATATCTTATTATACTGATTCATTATGGTTATTTGTTTACAGGTGCAAAGAGAGATCGTTCAGAATATGAAGTTGAATTTGAAAGTGACATGCCCTTGGCAAAAGTGCAAAAACAGCTTAAGAAGAAAGCTAACCAAACACCACGACCTATCCTGAAACAACAATAACGACCGCCTCTCCCCCCTTCCATCAGCTCCGTCACACGAGATATTCAAAAAGAAGCCCAAAATTGTTCATAGAGATGATGAAGTGTCTCAATGATAAATAGATAGTTGTTTTGGAGGACATGGGGTTTGGCGCTTTGGTACACTTCCAAATCACATATTAGCTAAATCGACTTGGCTTCTGACTGATCAGCAATTTTCATCTTGAGACATGCAATATAAGATACAATGGCGTGAGCATATTGCACATAGCTAAGGAGGATATGAAGATTACTTTAGGATTCCCAAGGGGCAAGGTATTATATAAACAGGAAGAACAGGCAGGATAACATAAAGTTGTTTGATAAGATTGTTGCTGAATGCCCAAAGGGTAAATACAAGATGCTTTCATCATTTGTGCAGCACCAAATGCACAAAGACACTGATGGAAGAGATTGGTTCAAGAAATGCTTCATGATATTGATGCAGTCAGCATTGATTGATTCCACGCATGATGGATATATAAAGCCAAAGATATTGGATTACCTAATCGATGTCTCACAAATCAAGAAGTATAATTGATGCTCTTATCTGATACATTTGTTGGTATTTAGCCACAATAGCTGGGTGAAAAAACCGATAACTCCTTACATCGGCCCCATCGCTTTTTTAATGATTTGATTCAATAAATTAATATACTCCTATTGTAAATGCTTTAATGCATGCTTTGATGCTTCATAGTATATGATATACTGCTTTGTTGGTTAGGCTATACTGCTCGTCCAATATGTGCTATGCTGCTAAGTTGCTTATGCTATGGTGCTTTGATTACAAACACTTTACTGCTCTGATAATATATGTATTGATGCTCGGATACTACATGCTTTACTGCTCTGATAATATATGTTATACTATTCGAATGTACATGCTAAGTTGCTCGATAGTATTTGATATATTGCTCTGATAATATGCGATATGCTACTCGATGATACATGTTATACTGCACGAATGTACATGATATATTGCTCTGGTATTGCATGCTTTACTGTTCTGATAATACGTGCTATGCTGCTCGAATATACATGCTTGACTGCTCCATATTATATTATATACTGCTAATTTGTTTATGTTGTGCTGCTCGATAGTGATTGATAAACTGCTAGAAAAATTAAGGTACACTGCTTGAGTGAAAATGCTATGCAACTCGATATGATATGTTATACTGCTATAATAAATATTATGTACTGCTTTTTGAATTTTACTAATATGGAAGTTTATTTTATTTAAAGTGCTTTTATGTAGATAAGATAGTACTGTTTCAGCGAACGGTTGTCTGTGCATACCCAACAATAAAGGGCTGGACTAGGGAGCTATTGAGATGGAGAGAGGTTGATGAGATGTAAGCTGGGGGATTTGGCAAGGGGTTCTTAGAAAGTAGGTATGAAGTAGGTTCATTCCTAAATGTTGATGATGACGTTAAGCCGTAAAAGGGTGTTGCCCGAGGGGAGCCAGTTGTGCCCGTAGATGAAACAGTATCAAACAATAATGTCCGAGAGGATATAAATGCATTGGTCATAGCTGCTAAGACAGCAGCTGAAGCGGTACCCGTACTCATCCGGCGTATAAGAGAGGCACCGCCTCAGATCCAAAAGATGGGTTGCTAGAAGATTGCCACCGATGCAACGATGAAGGTGGTTAGGCTTAACCAGGACCCAACATCACAGTATGCACAAGATGATGATCATGTTGCTGAAATTACGCAAGAAATGGCTGAAAAAGAGTATGATAATCCAGAATGAATTAAGGCTGTTGAAGCTGTGATGAAAATGGTGGTAGATAAAATCATCATGAAGACTGAATTTGGAGCACCTAGTTTCGATTTAGAATTCAATGATTATGAGATAACTTATTGTACTCCTCTAGAATATATGTTGTACTGCTTTTATATTATCTCAAGATTTAGTGATAATAACGTTTTTTTCCTTATTTAAAGATTCATGGTGATCAAATGCAGCAAGAATAGCCACAGCCTGAAAATGAGGTAACAATTTTATTTAGTATATTGCTTGACTATTCCTGACACTGAGGATATGGCTGAAGTACATGAGGTATACTGCTCAGCTTTTATTGCTTTACTGCTTAATATTTTATGATATGCTGCTTAAAATACCCATTTTACTACTTCGATAATGTGTATTGTTCGATATATACCGTATACTGCTCGATATTATAAGTTGTGCTACTTGATTCTTTATGACATGCTGCTTTGTGGAATATCATATTGCTCATATGTACAGCCCGCGACGGATAAATCGCCGGTAGGTGATGAAAAAGATGTGGATCTTGACGCAATAGTGGGACGAGCAGTTGAGGCCTGCGAGTCGATGACTTGACAACTGGTTGTCTATGGGCCCAGACCAGAAGTGGTTAACAGGTCTAACGTCCGAACAGATGTAGAGAAACAACCATCTACTTTCTTGATGTCCCCATACAATCAAAGGGCGGTGCCAATTATTCAAAAGTTCGACAATACTGAGAAGGAGCTTTACTATTGGGTCACGACGATAGAGTTTGATGAGTATGTTTTTTATTTTATTTTTAAAAAAAATTAATACTTATTATTGATATTACTTATACTGATTACTTGTTACTTGTTTTACTGTTTCAGGAATCGTATAGTGTACAATGGTGGTAAAGTCAAGATGACAAGATCTGATATCATCACACTTCAGCCACATTCTCATATCAGTATCGGTGTGATTGATGTGTGGACATCGTATCTAAATCACATGGAGTAATCTAGGTCTCCATCATCACTGATGTGGATTTTTTTCACAACATATCTTTCTGTAAGTAGACCAAACTATTAAACAATCTTTTAACCATATCTGCCATTGACATATTTTATATTTATTTGAGCAGATGTACACAATAGTTGATACTCCAAAAGCCTGGGATGTGAAAAGTGCGATTGATGAAGTCGGCGAAAGATTGTCTTGTGAGGCCAAAATAATCATTGACTTTGCATGGTCAAAGTATGATTTGTTAAGTTTTTCACAATGTAATGTAGTTCTATTTACTGCTCGAACGTTATTGATATGCTACTCCAAAATGCATGTTCTAATGCTCGGATGTACTATTTCAATAATATGTTCTATACTACTCGCTGATACATGTTATGTTGCTCTGATACTCGAGGCTTTCATGCTCTGGTAATACGTGTTACACTGGTAGAATATACATGCTCCGCTGCTCCATAGTATATGATAAACTGCTCCAGTAATATGTTCTATACTGCTTGATGATACATTTTATGTTGCTCGATATATATGATATACTGCTAGAGAATTTCAAGTAAACTGCTTGAGTGAATAAGCTATGCCGCTCGATATGATATGCCACTTGAGTGAATTTAAGCTAAACTGCTATACTGCTCACACGTTCGGCTGTGCTATATGCTCTACAGTACAGCATAATGCCCGCTTATATATGTAATACTGCTCCATTGTGCTTGATATACTGCTTCTATCTGTGATCATTATACTGATTGAGGTGTATTTTGTAAACAGGTATTCATTCTCATCTTATCACAAGCACTCTACTATGTGATTGTCATTAACATGAGGGATGGGAATGGGGCCATACTAGACAACCAATTGATGTTGAATGACAAACAAATCATTCAAGCAAAATACGGCCAGATCCCAGCTATTGTGGTATGATTATAACTTTAACTTTTGATCTCATAAAAATAAGTACATAGTTGTTAATTTTTCGTTATATTTAACTTGTTTCAGAGGCGCTACTTTGCCGAATGTCTCAAAGAGGAAGGCGAGAAGTCCATCTACAATAAAATAATAAACGGCCATCTTCAAGTGGCTAGGATGCCATGGAGATTAGATACAAACTTCAATGATTGTGGCGTATATGCAATGAGGCACATGGAAATATTTATGGGCACATTGAAGGACTGGGACACTAGACTGAAGGACAAGAGCGTGACCGACCTGCAGTTCTTGAGAGCCAAATACTGCAGTACATTGTTGATAGCGGATATGAACGAAGAAGCATATAATACACGCAATGCAGCCATGGTCCATTTTGAAGTTTCATCCACGAAAAAAAATTTGATATGGAGAAAATGATCACGAATTCGAAAACACGCCCTTCAGCATAGATCAAACGTCGGGCGAAGAAAAAATAGAAACTAATGCATTGATGTAAAATATATTGATATTATTTTATAAATATATAGAATTTCACTTGTTCATTATATCTTATCAAGTCTTTTCAAATATAATAACACGCTATGCTGCTTATTTATAACTGTTTTACCGCTCACTTGTATGTGCAATACTGCTTTGTATTCAACATTGAACCATGTAATGTTGCTCGAGTATATATGTAATAATGTTGAATTGCAAACTATGTGTTGCTTTAGAGATAATGTTGTAATGCTCAATTATATATATTGTGAATGATGCTATAGTATATAAGTAAAAATGCTCAATTTCATACAACGTGTTGCTCGATAAATAACGATGTAATGCTCATATATATATTGAATGATGATTCAATTAATATGTTATTGAGTTGTAGCTGTTGATCAAGTAAATATGTTATCCTGCTACGAAATGAAGTATTCACTGCTCGCGTAAAACAGATATATTGCTCGGGTATGTAGATCCTAATTAATTTTCTATTTAATTTTTTCACAATTCCTTAAGTTGTGGTGGCCCATCTCACCATATTTTTCACATCGTCGAGCAGGTTTGTTTAAATCCATAATGACTTTTTCTCTCCTTGAAACCAATCGGCTACCAGACCTTTTTATCTTGACAATATTTAGTGGGTGCACCTGGATAACATCCAGTCTCCCTAAACCATAGAACTCTTCAATCATCTTTTTCTTTTCAATATTGGATAATATTGCCCCATCTCCAAAAATGTGTTGGCCCGCATCATCGATAGTGGCTGTAAGCGAATTGATCTGGTCAATATTACCCTCGAATCTCTGAACTAATCCAAAGAATGATGCATACAACTTATTAAGAGCATTGACCTTTTCATCCACAACTATGTTCACCTTGCACTCGTCGCTTGAAAAACCATCCACTGATTTAAGTAGTGAAATCTCCAACCACCTCCCTCCATGGTATTTTTCAGGGATCAACATCATGTCCTTATTTTTCATCAGAAAGAATAGGTGGCTGCACAATAGGCCGACCCTTCTGTACATTTTACATCCGCATTCATACGAGCCATGCTCCACCTCGTGCTTCACGGTCCATGTGTTGTAAAGTTTGTCAACTACTTTGTAAGTCTCGATTTTGTTCTCGATGACCATCTCTGCAACACGGCAGGTATGACATGCATATACTATTTCTTACTGGACATTTTTGAAAATGGTGTCAGTGTAGATTGTAGCTGCGTGTTTCTCAATAGAGACATTCGTTAGATAGGGACAATTGTGGAGTCCATGTAATTCAGTTTTGCATTATGATTCCTACGGTCATCTAGTGCATCAGTACATAGCTACATCACAATCAGCATATATAAAAAATAATCTACCATTATACATCTGACATGATAGCATTATAGTATATTTATCTGAGAAGTATACAAACTTTAAGCAGTAAAGCATGCACTGTCGAGCATTATAGCCTGTATATTCGAGCATTATGTCATAAACACACGAGAAGTGTAGAAAATATGTTTATCTTATGAAAATACTTTAGAGTGATAACATATATATTATTGAGAATACCTTTCGAAAAAAATATTTTCACATTTGAAAAACGATGTTGTCTTTAGAAATGAACTCATTGGGAAGCCTCTGAAATATGCAGGCAGTATTGTCTTAGCCCATACATGGTTTTGAACCAATCTTCATTTTTCAACCCAAATCGTATCATCATATTTTTCACAATTCTTCAAATTCATCCGGTTCAATCAGTTCTGACACACACATGATTTTAATTATTTCTTGACATCTTCGTTTGCAAGAAGAACTTTAGGCAATTTGTTGGACAACTTCAGCATGATATACCACATGCACCAATGGTGTTTGGTGCCAAAAAACATACGTTTAATGGCAACTTTCAAGCCCAAGTCCTGATCATTTATTATCAACTTAAGGGGTGAGGGAACATATTTCAGAAACTGGTTGAATAACCATGAGAACAATTCACCATCCTCCTTTGTTAGCAACCCAGTAGCAAACGTAACAAGCCTCCCATGATTATCATTCCCAGTAAATGGAGCCAAAATCATGCAATACCTATCATGAGTATGTCCAGTGAGTCAGCATATAGTACAAAGAAAAAATAGTATATATTGTCTAACTATGCTTAACATTATACTGTACAACTACTGCTCTTATATGTAAAGCATGTTGCTCACTGACGTGTTGTATGCTGCTACGGTATATAAGGTATATTGCTTGGTCGTGTAAGACATATTGCTCGTATATGTACACTATGCTGCTCATACTGACATTATTTGCTGATCAGTGTTTAAGAACATATTGCTCAATGATGTATGAACAAAAACATACAACACCACTCATTAGTATGATGAATGAGGCAACATATAATAACAACTAAATCAGTGTATAATGTCTAAATATGCGTTATAATATGTTGAACTAGAATGCATAACTCATTTATGATATACTGCACATATATATAACGTCTAATATTCTTAAATGTATTGTATGCTGGTGATGCATATTTTGAAATATATTTTTTTACAGAGTTACCTGTTCGTGTAGAAATAATTTTTCTAGCTTTCCAAATGGGAGAGTGAGTTGCGGTCTCTTTGGGGTAAGAGTGATGCAATTAGATTCTCCAACTTCATTGGTAATATAAAAAATAAGATGAAGCTGAATTGAAGGAGGCCGGGTTATGTGCCGGAAGAAATGTGGAATGGATTAATCACGTACTAGAGTAAACCAGAAGTCATTGCAAATGTAGAAATTTCAAGCAAGGCCAGATGTTTTGAGCTAGATGGACCCGACACTCGAATTAGGAAGCATCGGGGAAGCTCTGTATCTGTTCCGGTTAGGGCTCAGAAGATGGTAAGTGTTATATTCTTAATTTAATTTATTATTTATGTTAATGTTTGCTTTATTATATTTTGATAAAAAGGTGGCGCAAAAGGGGGATCTCCATTAGCTAGTGTGCATATGACTCAGTTCTGGGCACTATATATGAACAATGATGTATTATACACATATAAGAAGGCTGCAAATATAAATGTAAGTTATATTCAATAGTTTATTAAAATATTCAATTATTTATTCATATAACATTTATTGTAATTCTTATTAATTAGGCTAAGGTGGGAGAAATTGATACGAGTAAGGCGATGACGCCAATCTTAATGACATATTTATCAATGATGTTATGGGAGGCCGACTCAACAAAAAAAAAGAGGATGATCGGAACAGGAATCATGGGAACGAGACTCGTGGAAAGTTCTACCTCCACACAAAATTCAGGAGAGACCAGTCGGCAATCCCAAGCAGAGTGGCAGACTGAGATGCGTAGGGAAATCAAGTCTCAATTATAGTATGATATGCGCATGAAAATTTAGTCTGAGCGTGAGCAAAGATAGAAGTTGGAGGAGGATGTGAGGGCGATGCAGCAAATGATGTAACTTTTCATGACCCAACATTAGTCCTACCAGTCGAGCTACTTTGCTGCCCGGCCTGACGACGACTCGGCAAAAATTTGACCCTAATATGCTATAAGACACTTTGACTTCACTATTAAAAATTTATGTTATTATTGTATCAAATTTGTATCGAACTTGTAATGACTTCAACAAATATAAATTTGACTTTTATGCATTTCTTATTTTTCACTCAAAAAAATCTAACTGTATATTGCTTTGTGGGTTTGTTGATGAAATAGGTTGTCGAAACTAGGTGAACAATCAAATTAAAAAAAACCACATTCTGAAAATCAAAATTACCAGTGGACTCAATCCGCCTGTAAAAGACACGTCGACTATGCAGTAGTACCGGCAGAATATATCCGACGGTAGACGTCCCTGGAAAGAACGTCATCGATGACGCCCAACAACGACCGGCGGTTCCCGGCCGCCGATAATCAGCCGGTGTGGTTTTACTAGCGGATTTCTGTCCGCTGATAACCTTTTCCTGCCTACTGAATTTACGGCGTTGTTGTTTCCGCCGATAATCTGCCGGTGACCAACTTTACCTGCGAATTTCTTGGTTTTACCTGCGGATTTGTCCGCCGGTAAAGAGCGAGTTTTTTGTAGTGATTTGTGTGTGTGTTTTTCTTTTTCAAAACCTTCCAATTTTGTAGAATGTTTGATTCACGTTCTGCTTGAGATAATCCGATAATAAAATGATAAATCAGCTCACTAAATTCTTAGATGGAAAGAGACGGCTACTCGCCGGAATTTATGGAGGGAGATAAGAAAGAAATGAAAAATAAAATTTCTATGCTCCAGTAAAGTATTGAAGTATGTAACAGTCACTTATCTATAAATTAATAGTTAATTAGTTTTATCATGAAATTTTGTAATATCTATTTTCAATTTTATCATCTAAATTTATTTAGTTATGCGAGCACTTGTTTTGTCCGCCAAGAAAATTGAATTAAAAAGCAAAGGATCAATAGTAAAGAAACTTATTAGATTTACCATTATAAGTTTGGTGAGATAAAAATACATTGCATGTACTTATTTCCGTTATTTAATTAATAGTCCGAATCATAATTCTTGAATAACTTAAGAAAGTTTGTACACACATCACAGGTTTAGATTTATATTTTTGAAAGACACACATAATTATATATTACAATAGCAAGAAAGATAAAAATGAACTTTTATAAATTAATTTCATATATATTAACTCGTCGTTTTGACTCAGATTCTCAATATTTTTTGTCCGATTTTAGCCTTGCACACACCCTGCAATTCGTTAGCGAACGACCCGATGTACTCGTCGTATAAAACGCAATAGTCACGTGCATATGCTTCGTCGGAGAATTTTTTGATGCAATCCGGATCAAGAGATGCATAAATCTTACAGCAATCTTTGTCGGGGGCTGCATAACTCAGGTAGCAAAAAGCTTTTAAAACTGAATCGAAGCATTTGGGAATGGTCTTTAACTGTTGATAGCATGCATCGTTATATTCCGGCAGCTTGATTTCTTGATTCATTGAGGTTGTTACTCCACCCATAACTAGGAAAATAACGAGATGCATCCGAATCATGCTTTTCGATATACAAATCAGGTTTTTATATCTTTCTTTTTTTTTGATGTATTTGTAATTTGAAAGATATTGAGAGTTGTCCTTGATAAAAATATTGAAGTTTGTAATTGTCTGTTAAGATGTAAATTAGTAGTTTATTGGTTTTGTCGTGAAATTTTTATAAGATCTATTTTCACTGTTCTCATCTATAAGTTATTTAGATGTGCGAGGACTTGTTTTGTCTATTGTCTATGGGTTATTAAATTAACAGATATACTTATAAAGAGCCATTCATACGAAATGAAGATACAAAAAAATAATGTTACAAAAATTTACTGAATTAATTAAGTGCCATTCATTTCAGTATATTGAAACTACCACAAATAATTAAGACACATTTTGTTAACAGAAGCATAATTAAGTAGCATTCACGAATGCGACCACACAAATTCAGTTTCCTATATCCGTCACTATATATTCCTTTTTTAAATGCTATAATCGATATTAATTTTTGTGAAAAATAGCCAAGATATCCAAGTGTTAGACGTATTCTGTTCTCATGCAATATATATATATATATATAATGAGAGAGAGTAAATAAGGGCACTGTAACCATGCAAATATACAATAAAGCAATACATCACACGCATATGATTTGTCTTCCAATCATGCCATGTAAAGAAATTTGAATAGACATAAGAAAAGTGGATACAGTTGATGAATGCATAGAGTGGAAAAAAGTGAAAGAAAGGGGAGTTAGAGAGAGAGAGAGAGAGAGAGAGAGAGACGTGGCAGTATATAAATATAGAAAGATTGAAAGGGGAAGGCAACAACAGGTAATTAAATGCTATCCATATACAAATACAATATTGATGAAGTAAAATAAATAAATATATGTTTTAGTATATAAATTGGCAATAGTATTTTTTGGGGGTGTTTTAATTTGAAATGGCAGAGAAGAGATAAAGGGATGGGAGAGAAGGCGCACGATAGGTGTTGGTGGGTTAGCTAGGTAGCAAACTCTGCCCCCTCCTTCCTAGATTCCTGCCCCCATCTCTCTCACAATAATTCCAATTTACCATCTCTCTCACAATAATTCCAACCAATTCAAACTCTGCATCCTCCTTCCGTGATATTGGAAGGACCAATATCAGTTTTGAATCTTGATTAATAACAAAACTCTGCTGCAAACGTACACGATTATATTTACATATTATTAATTAAAGATTATTTAGAATTTTAAATAGAATTTAATTTAATCATGCTTTATTAATTATAATTTAGATAAGATGGATGCACAAGAGTGCGTATACTTAATGAATTGTTGTGTGTGTGTGTGTATATATAGGGTTGCATTAGGGTGAGAACAACCACTTAATGCATAACAAAGACTAATTATGAATCATTGGATTTCTAAATCAATGGCTAGATCAAGCCTTACGCG
This sequence comes from Monilaria moniliformis, assembly GCA_034509125.1. Taxonomy (NCBI): domain Eukaryota; kingdom Viridiplantae; phylum Streptophyta; class Magnoliopsida; order Caryophyllales; family Aizoaceae; genus Monilaria; species Monilaria moniliformis. The sequence continues at coordinate 1,004 of JAYDZE010558821.1, read as the reverse complement.
CGTTGCATCATAAAACTCGGGTAAATTCATCGTAAGGACATAAAGGTAATTTATAAAAACGCGGCAACAATAAAAATGATTTCATCCGATTTTTATGGGGAAGCTGATTCGGCTACACATATCTACACCACCATCAATGCGTATCTGCAGAGAGATCCATCTAATAGATTCAACTTTATTTCCATCGTTCAACTTGATTATAGAATATTGGTGATTGAAAAAATGCATAATGTATTGCACTTGTTAATTGCATGTTACACAGTAATGATGTATAAGTGAACTTTTCATGATAGACTCAAATGATCTGTAATGGTATACGTTCCATTTGAAATAATGAAATTACTGGATTTCAGCTTTCCTATTTGAGTCTTTATATTTTTTTCGCACATGTTTTTTTTTGGCTAAATCTGTGCTGCATCTTTAGACCTGTGCTGCATGTTTAGATTGTTGATTCAAAAAGTGAATAGTGTGTTTGAACATTGTTTAATTGAATGTTACACAGTAATGATGTATAAGTGATATTTTGATGAAAAAATCAAATGATCTGTAATGCTAGACATTTGAAATGAACTAATACTATGTGCTGCCTAGATTATTTTCAAACGAGTAGAATGCATTATGAGACAAAAATTGGTAGCGTGCACGCTTTAGTATGCAGTTTTTAAGTTAAGAAATTCTGCTATAAGATTGTTCTTTGCATTGATGAGACTATACCAATAATACGTGAAGTCTCTTGTAACATTAAATGATAAGAAAGAATTGAAAAATATTTTCTTTTCTCTCTCTTTTGGACCCTCTGTAGTTAATATAGGCTTGGGACAATTACAAATAAATTGTTGGGCTGAAATTAACCTTAAAGGGTTTCTTCAAGGCATTAACTCATTGTAAGGATCTCCAAAAATTACAATGTTAAATAAAGCAAGATATATATATATATGAATCAACTCCAATTACATTATAATTTATATAGACAAAATTTGACGGACCATAGTGCTAAGCACAAA
>JAYDZE010558810.1:0-12842 GCA_034509125.1 Monilaria moniliformis | reverse complement strand
GATACGGAATTTAAAAAAAAAAGTTCCCACACGGGGAACTTAAATCTTATACTGTTCCATATGCAGAAAAAAGCCAGTGTATTTTTACAGAATTATTTCACACATTCAACTAGCTGTCTGTCGTGTGAGAAAAAAGGGTTTTCTTTCACACCTTTGAATGTATGCTGGTTTTGCAGCTACAGTATTTGGCTCCTCCGCCGCGCGATTACTCATCTCCGTCTTTACACGAGGCAATTTATGGAACAAAGTTTCTGCAATTTTCGGGGTTCTGCGAGCGAGAGAAGAGAAGAAGATTTGAGAGGGAGAATCCACAAAGTTTCTGGCTTGTGTGAACCAAAATTTGAGAGATCCACAAAATCTTGCAATTTTCTATTGTGTTGTGTACATAGGAATTTTTTGTATACGAAAATAGTGAAAAACTTAAAGGGGGCGTTCGGTTTACAAATTTGGGTAACTCATGTTACATAATAACATAAGACAATCTGTCTGAAATTGAGCATGTTCACATTCAAGATTATTTGTTATGCGTTTGGTATTGCTTGATCGAATTCAAAATTCAACTGTCATCAGAACATTTTGCCTTTTCAGAAAAAAAATTTAGCGGATACATCAAAATCTTCCTCGAGGGCTCCGATAGGGGGTAAGAGTGTGGAGTTGCACGATGGTAACATTGTGCACTTGCGCCAGGGTTTCGCCGACTGTCATCGCTTGGAACGGATCATCGTGACAGCTTTTCGATGGCATTTGAAGTTCACAGATTTTTTCTCGCATTGGGTACTATAGCTCCCTGATTGGTTTCATACTCCCAACACCGATTCCGAAACGAGGTGGACTCCCTATGTTCCCGAGGTGGTCGCTCAATCCGTCGTCTAATTCCAACAACTTCTTGCAGCAAACTATGGCTTGTACATGGCCATTTGCCATGCTGGATTCTATTTTGTTATGAGGGCAAATAGGGCAACATCAAATTCAAACCTCCTTGTTGCCCTTCTTCCGATAACGTATCGAACGAGATAGGAAGGATACAATAACATAACATAACATGATTTTAACTAGATATGAATTAATTATTAGTACCTAAATATATGATTTAATAAAAAAAATAAGATTACTAGCTAATTTTGTCTCTCAGTATGACTGGTGGAAAATATCCCCCGGTAATACCGGCAGACAAAATCCGTCGGTAATCCGCTAGTAACCGCATTAATCGACGGATTTTTGATGTTGACCGACGGATTTGTCCGCTGGTAAAATAAATTTTTTTGTAGTGTGCTAAATCAGTTACTATATTTAATAAACACAAAATAAGATTGACTATTATATAAATGAAGTATTTGATTTGGAGATCTGTACAGCGGAGCAAATATATATTATTATTAATGTTAATTCCATCATTCATTAATTGTGCCGTTTTAATGGATCCATGTACTTTTATTATTAATTTTGTAAGATCCTAATTTAATAAATTCCTTTATTCGTGTTATCTGAAGATGTATTATGGTTGCTCAAGACAAATGAATATCATTGGCATGCTAAACATTTAAACCAATAAGTCAAAACACAAGACTGCAATTGCACATCTTTATTTGCATAATATTTGTGAAAGAAGTATTTGCAAAAAAAAATTATTTGATTAAGGAATTGCAGCAGATTATAAGAAATTGAGTAATAATTATGGAAACAAAAGTTCAGAAATTGAATAGAATCTAAGAATTTGATTAAGGAATTGAAGCAGATTATAAGTAAGAAATGAAAGTTGCTGCTGATTTTCCTTTTCACCCGAGAAGGAAGATGGGGTGGCGCGGTTGCTCTAGTGAACAACAACGATAGAGGCTCGTTGTTGCTGGCGAACGAGCACGTTGACGTTGCTGCTGTGCGGCGGGCCGGCAGCAGCGCTGCTATTACGTCAGCGGTGGTTTGTCGGAGACGAAGCTTTCGACGGAAAGAGAAGAAAAAAGTAGTGACAAGAATGAAATCGCGATTCAGCTATGGAATCTTATTTTCGTCATCTTGCTAGCAAGAATGAGAGACGCCGATTGAGAAAGAAGACACCTGAAGATAAAGGAAAAGTTAACGGACTCATGAGATACGTTAAATAAAAACTCAACAAATCAATTATAAAAGTACAAAGATCTATTAAAACAAAAAATTGTACAAGAATTTAATAAAATAAAAAACTAAAGTATATGATCCTCCAAATATGTTTGCCAAAAAAAGAGAGACTTGTATAAGAAAAACTATTAATGGTAGATGTGAATGGTGACATAAAATATGACCCACAACCCAACTAATGTATCATATATTGCACATGCTACTACAACACTAATATAAGTTATACCCAGAGAGGAGATATTTATTTGGTAAAAAGCTAAAGCGAATTCTTGAAATCCCATCAGCTCCACTTTTATTCTTCAAACACATGAAATTCAGTGACTAATGCAATTCAAAAATGTTTAAATGAGTTACAATAACTTTTAGAAAGTGAAGAAAAATGATGATACACAATCCATAATCTTCTCCATAACTTTATGCTTTTTGTTTTATTTTGACATGAGAATTTGAACCTTCTTTCCCTCCTCTCTTTTTCTTCGAGAAGAAAAAATTGGCATCTCTCTACCAAATCGCCAGTCAACTATTGAAACCTTACATGCATTATATTCCACCATCCACACCTTCCCCACAATCATTCCCCCCCCTCTCTCTCTCGTATCGAAATCGCCAATGCCTCCGGTGGATCTCGAGAACCTGGTGTCGGCCTGCGCCGGCGGCTGCAACGACAGCAAAGTCACCTGCGAGACGCTTGCAGACGAGACCACCGACGACGACTACGCGCCGGCAGATGACAACGCCTCCGACGAAGCCGCCGTCGCCAACGTAGATCCCGACTTTCCGCCGGAATCCTTCTGGCTGTCGAAGGAGGCGGAGTACGATTGGTTCGAACGCAACACCTTCTTCGAGCGGAAGGATTCCGGCAGAGGCAGCTCGCATTTGAACGCCGATGCACAATCAAACTCGAATTCGCAGCGGTTCTCCTTTAGCCGGAAGTCGAAAGCGGCGATGATCGGATTGCCAAAGACACAGAAAACGACCTACGTCGATCCCAAACGTCGGCCGTGCAATAGACCGGCAACCGTGAGGCTGTTTCCGAAGCGAACGGTGGGGAAGCCGGCGGTTCCTGTCGAACCGGGTTCTCCCAAGGTCTCCTGCCTTGGGAGAGTCCGGTCGAAGCGCGGCCGGCGCAGGTGGGGTTCGTTGAGGAGGAGGGAGAAAACGGTGGAGAAATCAAGGAGCGGTGGGGAGAACGGGGAGAAGCAGAAGACCGGTTTTTATTCTAAGATGATAGGCATGTTCAGGTCGAAGAGAGGTCGGAATAAGAAACCGCCGCTATCGGCGAGTAGGAGGGCAGCAGAGGTGGCGGATGAGAAGAAGGCAGCGGCGGTTGAGATGCAGCGGTGGAGCGCGAGTTCAAGAGTGCGAGAAATGCCGGGTGGGGGTGAGAGGGCCTCTGAGCCGCCCGGTTTGGGAGGGGTTAACCGGTTTGCTTCAGGGCGGCGATCGGCTTCATGGGCCGCTGAGGATTTCAGTGCGACGATTTCCGATTCGGACCGACATGTGGGAGTCGTTAGTTGGAGCTAATGTGTGTTGACTGAGTTAGTGAATGCTTTTTGTGTTTTTATCATTTCGTTGTACTAATTTTTGCAATGTGAGTTGTCACTTGCAAAAATTGATACATATTATATATTTTAATATCCATGTATCATGTAATATTATAAAAATGTATAACGAAATGAAAAAAATGAGTGTTAATTTGCATAATAGACATGTAAATATAGAGCTAGTATGTGTTTAGCTTATTTCTCTTTAAGTTGGTGGAAAGAAAAGCTTCACCATTTCAAGGTTATTTTTCTTAAAGAAAGTATTCTTTCTATAACATTGCTATTTGATAAATATTAAAAGTACAATAAAACTAGAGAAACGTCCTACTATCAGTTTCTTTGACTTAAAATTTTGTAACTGCAATTTCTGAGATGTGAATATTTTTAGCCGCATAACTTCGTTTGACTGCTAAAAAGTTGTTTTATGTGATGTGTCACTATACTTTTTTACCAAATAAATTATAGATCATAAAATATATTAAGCTAATGGAACATAAAACTTAAAATTGTGGGCAAGATGATCGAAGAGAAAAATCAAGTGCGGTGTGAGTCAACAATATTCGATATTGGAATTGCTTTCATGTGTAGGTAAGTGTGGAATTTTATGTCTTGGACCGTCGCTTTCTCTTAATAATTCATATAAATAAACTCCATCAGCTGCATTTTGTTGACTTCCAATTAATTTTGCTTCACCCTTTCTGCTCTCTCTCTCTCTCTCTCTCTCTCCAAGTAGCAGGTTTCTTGAATCAACTAATATGTTTTTTTTTATTTTTTATAATAAATTTAATTGGGAGGAGAGGGGAGTAAAATTGAACTGTGACTCACCTTATAAAAATAAAAATAAAAATAGGGGTACCCTCAAAATAATGTAGTATCAATATTAACTTGTTTACATGCATAGATTATTGAAGATGAACAATTGTAAGCTTCATTGCGTGAAGATGGAAAATAAGATTAGGATGTGCAAATTCAAATTGTCTACTATATAGATATTAATATGTGCACACATTAATTTTGGCTCGTTTTTCATTATTCTCTACATTCCAAAACATCCTGTCATGCTCAATTCTATTTTGGTAGACTACTTGTTTACAATTCTGCAATTTGTTTTTTTTGTGTCGAGTTGCCGAATTTTAAAACTTATCCGCAGAGGGTTTTGTTCATTGGTTCAATGTCACATTCTCCAACAGTCCCACTGAGTGCTGAAATTGTAAAATTTGAAATTTTTGTTTAATTTTATTTTGGTTGTATTTGAATAATGCTATTCTTCTTTTGGCTTTTATAAAGAGCGACATTTAGGATAAGTATTAACTAACGGTTGTTTGGTAGGTTTTGACAACTTACAAGATGTTTTAAGAGCTCATAAAATAAAGTATTTCAAGAGCTTATAAATTGTGAAAGTGTTCGGATAATTGAACTTATAAGCTAGAGAGAGAAAAATAGAGAGAAATAAAATTGGAATGGTATATATTGAAAAAATAAATTATAGTATAATTATTTTTGTATAAAGGTTTTTGTTGATAAGATTATGAAAAAATAAGTCGGAGTTGAGGAACTTATATTTCGGGGAGGTTATAAATTGTTACAACTTATTTTAACAGTTTATAAGTTGTTTAGCCAAACACTATTTAAGCGCTTAATGCTGACCCAAAAATGTAAGATGATTGGGCCGAGCCCAAATATGATTACAGACTTGGATTACACTAGGCCATTGATAGCATGAAGACACCCCTCTCCTTCACTCAAATTTCACCACCATATATTCAGGGAAAATTATCTCAATTATTACACTTAATTGAGCCAATTTTCACTATATTACATATTCAACTTATTTTGACTATCTTTTTTGCATTATTCATAGATTTTCGTATTAGTAATACTTTGATTAATTTGACATTTAAAGGGCATTCGTCTAGACTTTGCCAGCAGCTATCACATTGTTTATCTTTTTTTTTTTTGGATTCTTTATCGTAACATTACATTTCAAGTTGTCAATATCGACTATTGATACATTATTATTGACAAGTAAGTAACATGCACACACCATATCACAAATGAGTTCTTCTGCACTAAGCCATGGCGTCCTCGTCGTATAGCTCCACGTGTCGTCCATTGATTGGCTGGCAAGGCCTTGCATTGTTCTTGCATCTCAAATCCAATGGAGCCCTGAGGGCCTCTACTTGGGCTTTGGACACCGATCTCACCTGCACACATTAATTATTGTCTTCTTAAATTATAAACTCTATATATCCAACAATTTGTCACTGCAAATTCAAATAATAGTTTTCTTACCCTGGCAAGAATGTACCATATGACATCTTGAGTGCAGGGAGGTGTGGTGAAAGAGCCAACATATCTGTAGTACTTATGGCTCCTCTTCCTCACTTCCGTCGGGTGAAATGGCCCAAACGTGATTGGGCTTTCCTCGTGCCTCTTTACCTCGTAATCAAGCTCGTTCAGTGCCTTCTGCATCTGCAAAACGTGGAGCATTTGAAAATTAAATTACTTTTTTTTCTCTTTTTTAATTTGTTGTTTGATAACAGTCTTCTACCTTGGCAAGAAGTGGATCGGGGTGGCCGTAGTCGAAGAGAATTGCAACAACGGAGACGCTCCCATCATCAGCAATGTGCACTAGATGAAGCTCTGCAGCATACCTGCATTCCAGAATTCACATTTTCTTCACAAAAAATGGCAACAAACACACACACACACACACTTGGATAAGTTGTGTTACTGCATACTGCTTTCCATTGATTCTGTGCTCCGAAGGGGAATGCCAGTGCATTTGCTTCAAGCTGTACATCTTGCCGTCCATGACTACTCCCCCTGTATGATTTGGATACCGTATCTGCATAGGCAGAGGTAGAAAATTAATTATTGGAGAGCTAAAAAAGAGTTTTTCCGACAATAAAAGATGCTAAAGTTATTGTGCTTATACATAAAAATAACTGTTAATGATAAAAGTTACTGTAAAGAAAAATGGGCCAGTTCGAGTTTGACTCGAGTCCAGTCCGGATGCGGGGGTCTGACCCACACAATCTGTGAAGGCACGCGCACCAGTGCGCCTTTTATTAAGAAAATGAGTTTATTCACGAGCTAACAAGCTGAATAGGATTGAGCCCAACTTTAAGTCATTTAGTTAACGAGCTTCACTAAACGAGTGGAGACTAAGTTGCTCAGCTCATTGTGCGTGGGTGATGAAAATTTGGAATCCTACCAACAACTTCCTCACTAATCACGCAATTCTTTCTTCAAGATTCATTAAACCAGACGTGCAAATGAAGCATATATAATTTGAGTAGGAGCAGAAACAAAAATGAAAAAGGTGATCGAGGAAGAAAGTAATTACCCCGACATTGAACTTGTTGTTGACCAAAGTGACATTGCAAGAACCGTATGATCTGATTAAGGGCTTCAAATTCTTGTTTAGGACAACTTTGTCAGTTAAAATATTAATTGGCGATTGCGATTTCCCATTTGCGCACGTGCTGAAATTGGGGTTCATCTTCCCCCACATGTTGGGCCCTGTCCCTCCAGTGTATGTAAACTGAATAGATCCATCACTCTCTGCATATTCATACAACAAATTTCTCAATCAGAGTAATTCATCTACTTAATCAAACCACCAATGCACAGGCCCGCTTCTCTAGAATTTAGTTTTTATATTTAATTAATTAATATGGCGCACACACATATTTTTAGACAAATCCCAAGAATAATTTTCCTATGTGCGTGTGAGTCATGTGTATGTTTCATGAAAACAGCTTAAATCCTTAAGTGAAACAAACTTTATGCTCCAAGAAACTTGGAACTTAGGACTGAAAACACACATACACACAGAGTAAGCAACCAAGCATGCATACATTTTACGAAGGATATATATATATAGAGAGAGAGACAGAGAGAAGCATACGTTGGGAAGAGCCAACAAACAAAATGGAGATTGTAACAATGAAGAAAGCTAATGTTGGAGCAGACATGGTTGAATATCAATTTGATTTACTACCTAGCTACCTATAAGGAGGAATAATGAGGATGATGATGATATATATGTAGATATGTATATATACATATATAATATATGTGTGTGTGTGAGAGAGTGGTTTTTGGATGTAATTAATTGTGGAGCGGAGATGGGGTTCTCAAAGTGCTGACAACCAACAACACTCCATGTTTCAGTTTCACTACTGCCACTCTTTTTTAGCTTTATGTCCTTGTCTTTTTTCTGCATACACCTCACCCCACCTTCATAATCTCCACTTCTTCTTTCCTTCCCCATGCCATTTCGGTAAAAATATTATTTCATCTGCTATTTCAATACACTCACGTTATATCAAAACTAATATTATCATCTAACTTAAGAAATTATTGTGAAAAATTATGTAATTCTAATTCTAACAATCTATTCAAATTTTCAGTAGGTTAACGTAAATTGTTTTATTAGGCAAAAGTATTGACAAATCAAGGCTATCACATATACGTGATAGTAATACTTGATTGAATGAAACATTCATAGGTTTCGAGCACATAAGATTCGACATATTAGTTAATGATAATGCTTCATTCATGTGTTGCTTCTAGAAATTTACAATTAAAAAAAATTGCAATAAAAAGAAACGTGGAATTAATGGATATTTCATTGTTTGAACGTGTATATGCCAAATCAAGCTAACAAGGAGAAACCCGTGATAATAAAAAAATAGACATTATTATAATTAAACTAATTTTAATTCATGAAAATGGTGAGGGGCCAAGTTCCATGGTTGGACGGCTGAGCACACCAGCTCTCCAAAATTTTGAAATTATATCTGACAGTTAGTGACCGATTAAAAAATAATTTATTTGGACAAATTCTTTAGAAAATTGTGATTAATTGGCTGTAAGTTGATTAGAGAATTGTTAAAGAAACTGGTTTATTGTTTTAAATGTGATTTGGTGGAATAATGTGGAAGACTCGATTACCTTGACCTAATTGTAAGGTCTAACCGGGGGAGGTAAACATGAGTTCAATTATGAAGCCATAAGTAAATTAGTTCAACTTAAAAAAGAAGTTAGGTTATTTTATAATATTCCGTCAAGAGACCATTAATATGATGAGATTTTGTTTGTGCCTTTGTAATAACAGCAATGCTTTTTTTAGTTACTAGCTGAATGAGACATGCCACGAATGTCCAATTATTAATATAATAAAATACATACATTTTTTTTTCTTCTAAAAAACAGATAAATTTTAATACTTTTGAGAATTTTTAGATTTTAAAGGAGTCTTATCTTATGTAAAAAAAAAAAAAACCTCAATGTATAGATGTATATTAAATATCTATTAAACTATCCTTGATAGCGTTAAAGATCTCGACCACATATATGGAAGCGACTTTCTCATAAATTACCCTCATGTTTGACTTCTCACAAGATCACAATATCTTCTTAATTACTACAAAATAATCTTATTATCTATGAGATGAAAACTCAATCAATCGACTAAGTCAATCAAAATCCATGTGGAATTGTGGAGCAGAATTTGAGATATATACTCAACGCCATCATTCTTGAAAGTTAAGTAACAATATTCATGGCCATGAATCTTCCATTGATTTTCAATTCTAGATGATGGTGATTAAGGTATAAAGAAACAAGTAATATGAATGCCAAATCTTGGATGTATATAATAGACACACCCAAAGTGGGAAGCCGCAACTTCCACTATGGAAAGTTAATCGCCCTTTCGGCCACAAATTACAATACATATAGTGACTTGCAAAATTGATTGGATTGGACATGCTTTAAGGGGCCACAAATTTCTGACAGACTGATTTCTCATTGGTAATTGGCTCGCGCGAGTCACTTGACTCCGTTATATATTACAACATCTTATTGAATACATATATTTTGGTGAAACGTACATACTTTACTTAACATGTACATAGAATATCGTTGTATATATGTGTACATTAGTGACACTCTTCGTGTCAATATTTTGTATGACATACATATTTTTTAGACAATCACCGAAAAATAAATCCTCCTCTCTGTTCCTAAGTCAGTGGTTTGTAGCAGTATTGATGTGAAATAAAGTGAAATTCTGTTGATTTTCTCTTAAAGGCACGTTTCATAGCCATGACAAGATAAAACAAGATAATAAAACCGAGATAAAAATCAAGATAAGGATCAAGATTAGATAATATGTTTGTTGTTTGATAGACAAGATAAAAATTAAGATAAAAATAAGTGAGATGTTTGACAACCTAAATTATTTTACAGATATGATTTAAAATGACATTTTTGACCTTATAAAAAATATGAGTATGTTCATCTCATTTTGATAATGATTTATTAATTAATGATTAATTAACTTAAATCAAATTAATTATTATGATTTCTTAAAAAGTCGAAATGATAAAAACCAAATAATAACTATCTAGAGCCCTATATGGTACCGTTGTTGCTCACAACTTTGTTACTGCAATCAAGATTTATGGTAACTTCTGCATCATGCTTCAAAGTGATCACTATTATTATTGATTCAAAGAAAATCAAACTACAAATGACCCCAATTTATTGAATATAATATATAATTATTTATGCTTTAACACAAGAAAGAGCTGATTGTAAATTACATCAGTTTTGGCTAACATGTTGGTGAATATTTTGTCCACCACAAAAATTTTAAAGTATGTGGTGAGAACACTTTCTGTTGGAGCTCTTAATTGCATAATCATACTAGCTATGTTGACCTCTCTCCTAAACTGCGATAACGGGTACATCAACTCCATCGTCACAGAGTAAAACACCTATTCCTCTCTATCACTTTCCTCACCTCCCCTACGTTGATCTCTCTCTGCCGTCTATGAGATTGTAGAGTCTGTAAATTGGCATTAGATGGACATATTTAGTATTCCTCTTCCATAAACAATGCACATGTCAAACTACAATTTAAGTCAAGATTTTCTGAGATGATGCAACTATATAGCTAAAAGATCTTATTCACTAACCTTTCTTCTCCTTACATAAAAAATCCTAGAAAACAATTTTTATAGAAACAAATTACTTTTCCAACGCAAGAATAAACTTCATGCAATAAGTATTATATGAATATGCAAAACTGCACAAAATTCTTAGAATCACACTTCTTCCGATGTGAAAAGAGGTATCTACATTGAGTAGGACATAACAATGTCTCTCACAGCATTGAACATGCTCGCTCAGTCGCTCACCAACACATGCAGATCAAGCCACTTTCTGAAGCCTAAAAATCCAGAGTAAGCTAATTTCAAACATGAACACTCAACGTTTCTAGCCTATAGAACTGATTTCCCCAGCTATATCCGAAGTTCAAGCAAATGCAATATTTTTCGGACTCAAAGATTGGATCCTAGAAATCAAACTCAATAATTATACATGATGAATATTTCAAAAACAAACAATTAAATACAACAATCTTAGTTTAAAATTTTTTAGAACCGCATTCCAGAAATCAACAAACGCATGTATATATTACTCGGTATACTATGAGTCTATACACAACTCCAAATTCTTGGCGGAAGATGTAAACGACATCCAAACTCTGGTAAAAAAAGAAAAGGAAACCAAAATATGCACAACCGGAATTCGACATATGTGGCAATGCATTCAAATTGGTTTTCCTATTGGATCACACGATATGTATGCAAAGGTGTTTACATGATTGTAATATGAGGAATTAAAACTGCAGAATCTCCAAAAAATAAAACTAGAGAGTTAAAATTTAAACAAAACAATAAATTGGATCACACGGCATAAATTATAGACTATATTACATAGAACATTTCACAGCAGAATAGTCAACATCAAATTTACATCACTACATAGTGCTTCGTATAAATTATAGTCAATCAAGACAAAGTTCTGCAGAAATAAAGCTCTATTAAAGCAAGAGATATGGAATGAACAAATGCCATGGCTTGCTACAGTGGAATGCAATATCGAAAGGGGATGAGAAAGAGAGAACCCAATTCTGCATATAATTGAAAATTTTATTGTGCACAAATTATGTGGGTCACCCATACTGAAATCAAATCCCCCAATCTTACCAACACCCGTGAAATTCCTTGAAGTCTGAATTTTGCCCATTCCTCAATCCTTGCAGAACTCATAATGGTTCCTGAATCGAATGCTTATTTCTCATAATGCGGGGACCTATAGTTGATGTGGCGGATTTGGCGAAGAAGCTAACACAAGTCTGGCAAATCGCACAAGTGGCCCTTCACGCTGATGAAGCGAACGATGAGCACTAAAATATTGCTCAGCAGAACGTTGGTCGTCCCTCTTCCGCCGTCGAAGGTCGTGCTTGTTCACGCCATCTTCCTAGGTCAGTTGCTTTTCTTCGCTCGCCAATTGGTCTTTTGCAGTGGCCAATTGCTCAAAAGAGGTTTTTGGGAGAATAAAGAAGATGGAGAGAAAAACAGATAGATGATGGAGAGTAAGCAGAGAGAGATTTTTGCCATGGACAAAGCTACGCGGGAGAGAAGATATACTGTTTTACTCAATTTACTCTTTTTCCCAAGATATACTGTCTAATCTTGGCATAATATTGCATATCAAACAGGCACTAAATACCAGAAGAACATAGAAGAAGAGAAAGCAAACCCTAACTTTTAATTTATCAAAATACAACTGCAGAATAAATAAAGAGAACTCATATATATAGATTAACTAAACATGTCAAGCCCATAAACTAAATCGAAAGAAATAAACAAAAAAAATATTAAAAAGTAAAATAACAAATAATTAAAATACTCGTAATCATTCGCCATCAAATATCCTTACCGTTTGGTATCAAGGAATTGGGTCTTGGATTTGGAATTTTAGCTTTCAATTCAAAATTCATTGTTTGGTACTATAAAAATATTTGGATTTAGAATTGAATTCCAATTCCAATTCCAATTCCAATTCCAAATCTATCTAATTCCACAATTTAAATTCTATAGCTAAACTTTAGATTTAAAAATTCAAATAAATATAAAATTGAGTAGCTCTCAAATACACACATTGCACACACTACACACACATCACACATCACACACAATACACATATTATATACTGCACACACACACACACATACACATTGCATGTAACACCCCTCACCCGACCAGTTTCCCAGCCGAATAAGAGATGTCACAAGGACTAAGGAATGCTATTTACCATAT
>JAYDZE010558799.1:0-12844 GCA_034509125.1 Monilaria moniliformis | reverse complement strand
TATTCAATTAAAGTAATTGAATATGATCGAATGGGTCATATAATAAAGATGAGATAAAGTGATTGAGCTATTTGGTACACACATGGCAAATCCTAGGCTCAATCGAGTGGTTCGTGAATGAAAGGATATTACTTAAACTTCATATTAAGGCTAGTTTACTAAATCCATGTAAACGTCCTTCATATATCGAGTTCGCTGCACAATGCAGTCTAGGAGTTTTGTGCAGACTTTGATTTGATCATCGTCGATAGTGGGCGCCTAGAGGGTCACACATTATGTGTACTATTGGTACGCTCAAAGGTACAAAGTTGGAGCTTTGTATTACATCTAATACTAGTCCAAGTGGGAGATTGAAAGATATATGGACTAGATTAGGATGACTTTAGTTAAGTAATAGTTGGACTAATTAATTAATTAAAGTAGACAAAAGATAATGGGCACAGGGCATGTTGGTGCTATTATATATATTTCTCTATTGTAGAGAAAGAGACAGAGAATACAATTCACATACTTTCAGAAAAAATGTGAGAAAATAAATCTTTTGTCAGTTATAGTACGAGAGGTTCAATACATATTTCCTAGCTTTCTGTATTGAACCGCTGTGGCTGGAATTGTTCCTGCATCGGATCAAAAGTGCACGTGGATACTGATAGTGGTGAATTCATCTGCAAATTTGATCAACTGCTCAAGAGAAATCACAAAAAGTCGTTCTAACTATTGTGATATAACTGCTCAACACATGAAATCAATTATGAGTCTAGATCTATTATTCTTGTCTTACTTCCGCTGTTTGATTATTAGATAATGACAAGAATATCTGGCACGAATCACACAAAACAATGATGTACTAACAACCAAATTTCTGGATGTAGCAGGCTAGAAGAATTATATCATGTTTGACAACAAAATGCTCAAACTGAATTACTATTGAAACAACAAAGCAATTGAGCAATTGAGTTGAGCCTTAATTTGCAAACATTGAGTCGTAAACAGTAAGCAGTAAACACTCACGCTTAAATGAGTGACTGAGTCGGTGTTATGGCACAGGGTGGGCTGGAGGCAGAGCCGGAGGTGGTGGTGCGGCGATAGGTGGAGGCGCTAGACGCAGGCAGGCTCGTTGTGCAAGAGGCGGCGGGGGCGCAGGTTGCTGGAGGGGCGGGCGCGGACTGCTAGAGGCGGGGGCACAAAGGCTGAGCGGCGTTGGAGCCTCGGAGGCCAGCGCCGAGTTGGCGATGGAGTGAAGTGAGAAAGACAGGGGGCGAACCGGTGAAGAAGTTATGAAAAGAGAGATACTATAGAATCCATTAGGGATTATTATTTTTTAATTAATAATATAATTCTTAAATATTAAATATAATTTTAATATTAAAACTAAATTATCGTTTATAACCGATACCGCGGACCACCTACCATACCGATAACCTATCGATTTCGGTCCGGTTATCGATTATACCTATAACCGAAGACTATTTAAGCAATCCTAAAAAGTTATATAAAAGGGGTGATTTTATTTTTTCTTATTTAACAAGAAAACCAATCATAATTATGCTAAAAATTAACCTAAATATAATTTAGCCAACTAACTAGTTATGTTTATTATTGAAAAAATTAATTTGAACAATTTTAATTCTCCAAATATAATTCTATTACTATAGTTATATTTTTATTGAAAATATTATTCTAGATGTTGACTAGAACAATATAAATTGGCATGGATTCCTAAATATAAATTAATTAAACTAATGAATTAATGAAAATTGTGGAAATTGTCAAGAGAATAAATTAGACGGTAATGTTTTCAATGGAATAAATCCATAGGATATTTAGTAGTGTGTAGAATAAGGAAAATTAGATGCCTGGTAGGATTATGATCGGAATACCGCTGATATTTATATCAAATTATTGAAGTTAATTGAAAAAAAAATCCATTTTATAATTAACATGAACACTATTTCGAATTTGGTTTATCCGATTTAAAAATATTTGAGATGATAATCAACAGTTTGTTAGAATATATTTGAGATGATAATCAATAATTTCTTAAAAAATTTGAAATGGATTTTATCAATTATATTTATTTCCGAATTTATATTTTAAATTTTATCTTTAGTCTTTTATTTATATTATTTACCATATAAGTTTTAAATGGATTCGACAGATTTAACATGTATTACCATACGAGTCTGGCAAGAGCACGTAGGAAATTCATTCACTAATCGAAATTAGGACCAATACATGTATATAAGTTATGAACGAATTCGAATAATTGAACGTGATAAACTATTATTTTTGTTTCAAATTAAACATACGATCTTATTGATTTGTTACGTTCAATAATTTCAATTTGATTTTCATTATCCCAACACAATGTAAATTAAATTTGGACATATATTTTTTTTTTGAGTGGTAAAGTGGAAACTACTTTCCTTCTATAGCCATATGAATGGGTTGAATATGACCTGAAAACAATAGCTAGAAAGGATAGATATGTAGAATTTGGACCTCATATTCATTTTCTGCTGCACACTCTCTTAATAAATGACTCTTTTTCTTGTCCAAGTATTTAAATATAATTTTGGATCCTTAAAAGTTATATTAAATCCGTTTTAGTGATAATGGTTTGTAAAATTCAAATCGGTAACATCTTTTCAGTATCCGAGTAAATTCATTTAAATCAAATATTATTTTGTCATGTATTTAATTTGTATACCACTACTGAGATTTTTTAGTCTATTATTTTGGGATGTTAAAATATAGTATAAATCATGAAATAGTCGTAAAATAAAATTAAAATCGGATTTGGTTAATACTTAATACCACGGATCTGATACATGGGAAAAGTGCGGTAGTTTAGGTGTAGGACTCATTACTCGTTTTTATTCAAAACAAATATTATTAGTTTTGGTATGTGGTTGTTGAAAGAGAGTCATAAATGTTTCTTTTATTTTATTAATTGAAAATCGTCAGATTTTTAAAATTATACTCCGTCTCAATATATCAATTTATTTATAATAAATATCAATGATGGGTACGTTTCTCAACTCACAACATTATAAAAAATGTGAGCTATTTTCTCCACTCACTTAATATTTATTAAAATCAAATAAATAGCAAAAACACCCATAATCTTTACAACAAAACCAAAGAGCTTCATAATATTAATTATATTTTGTGCAACTTGTTTCCTATCGTTCATAATGTTGGGCAAATAGCTCCATCCGTCTAACGGAAAATTAACAACCGTTAGGGGAGTTATTCCCAACTTTATGAACACTATGGAGCTTTTTATTTTTCGCTATAAACGTTAGAAATGTTTTAGCTTTATCTATAAAATTATATATTAAATTTACCATATATATTTATATCAATATATATATATATATCCTAAAATTATATAATATTTTAACAATTTTTTATTTGAATAAATCCAAAATATAGAGAAATTAAATAGAGTATTTAAATAAATAAGAGGGAAAAAAATAGAGATATCACATAGAATAGATGATTTCGTATTATTTATAATATTTTTTTATATGGGCTCTTCAGTTAGTGATGATCACTAAAATTTAAATATAAGTATCAATTTTTTAAAATATATCAAAATAAAAATTTAAAGATAAATATGAATAAATGATATATGTCATACCATGTCGGATCTCGAATGAAAGAGACAACTCAAATTACTAATAGTATAGAAATATAGTATGTAACTAAGAAGGCATAAATTATCTTTCATAAATGCACAAATTACACTTAAGGTAATATCTTGTTCATTGATTATTAGAAATATAGCATGTAAATAAGAAGGCATAAATTAAGTATTTAGAAAATAAAAGAAAGAAATACTATAATATAGAATTAAAATGCATAAATTAAGTAACGTAGTTGCTCATACATTAGCACATCATGCTAGACTAAGTATCGATCAATATGTTGGATTGATTCTTTTCCTAGATAGCTTAGAATTTAATTTGTTAACAAATTGTAATAGAAAAACGTAAGAATTTTGAAAAAAAGAAAGAACAAGGGTAAAGTAGCGAAAACACCCTAACATATACAACAAAAAAATAAATAGCCCATTAACATCTATAAAGTTGGGCAAATAACTAATGGTTGTTAACTTCCCGTTAGATAGAAGGAGTTATTTGCCTAACATTATTATGGTGATATGGAGTAAGTTGCACAAAATATAATGTCAGCGAGCTATTTGATTTCCGATGTAAATCTTATGGTTGTATTTGTTATATATCCCTATTAAGATCCGTGTTGCACATACTTGTGGGGCAGAGGGAGTGTTTATTTTAGCTCCTAAAAGAAATACAATGTTACTTTCTCCGTCCAAAAAAACATGAATATCTTTCTATTTTCGTATGTCCATAAAAAAATATGAGTACTCTATTTTTAAACACTACCGAACAATTTTTTTTTTCCATTATCAATCTTAAATTACCCCAATATTTACACAAGTACCACTATTGGCCCACCAATAAACATTTCCTCCACTTATAAACACTATAAAATAATATGATAACATTCCTCTACTCGCATACACTCAAATCAAAATTATTAACATTTGGTACAATTAAAACCTTTTTTTTTTGTCAATCTTTGCTAATTTAATATCTTAATTTTCATTTCAAAGCATAGTAACAACTGAACTCTCTCAAAAAGATAACAGCAATAACTGAAAAGTCAACTCGTGTGAAAATTATGAAAAAGGCGCAAGTATTGTATTAAACCCAACAAGCACATTAGTTGATAGTAATAATTAATAATATTTTGCTTTCAAAAACTAATTAGTAATATATTTTTACTTGGACAGAGGGATTTGAACAATTAGTAACATTTGAACCGATAGAAGAGGATTAGAGATTGAACCATAATTGTTCACCTTAAAGAATATATGATGATCCTAAAAAAAATGATTACGGTGATGATTATTAAATTACATGTAAGTAATGTGGCTTTAAGCCTTCAACAGGACACAGGGACCTCCATTTCAAATTGGAACCTTCTCATTTGCTACGTCACTGTATATAAAAATATTTTTTGTTTAAATTAAAAAACTATCTATAGCTTTTAACTGTATTGTTGGTTACAAATAAATAAATAAGATACGATATTAAGTAGTACATACCAAATTTTGTCGTTTCCATGTTTTGTAACAATAAAAAATAAAAAAATAATATAACGAAGTGGACTGGTATATTCCAGTCTATCCTTAAATTCAATAATTTGCTTTCGCTTTTCAAGTGACACTATCTCATCCTTGAAATGAACGATCATTAAACGCTCGGATAAGCCTAAATAATGGAATAGCATAAACCTAAATCCAAATATAATTTAATCTAGCTATACTTGACTATTTACAGAAGTTAAATCCACATTAAATAATATAATTTAATTTAGAGTAGACTATTTACGGAAGTTAATTAAAGTAACACCAAATTAAATTCACGCCCAAAACTCCAATTAATTAATCTATATATACCGACTACATGGAAATTTTGTCTGATTAAGGGAACAGCAACAGCTAATGCAACCGACGCTAGTTCTCATCTTGAAAATTTTCCATCTTAATAAAAAATTAAAAGAATCTGAAAACGTAATTAAAAAATAAGCCGACTAATTTAGAGAAACGCTGCGTATGATGCACCTTAAAATGCGTCTTTGAATTCCATGGCTGCCCATGTGGGCTACACACCCCAACTTACAACTCCATCTCACCAAACCTTTACAATTTTCAATTAAAGCTGTTATTAGTTTGTTCATGAATCAATTGTAATTGCATATAGGAAGGAAGGTGAGAAGTTTCCATCAAAGCCAGCACATGCAAACAGAGAGTAAAGAGTCAGCAATTTAGGCCCCTCTCTCTCCCCCCCCTCTTTTGCATATCGAGAGAGAGAGAGAGAGAGAGAGAGAGAGAATTTTGATGATTTCACCCCTTCCCAATTATAATAGACGTGTCGTCATATCATTCTTTTTTTTAGTGATTCCCACTTTCTTCTTCTGTTTTTTCTTCCTCTTCTTCTTCTTATTCAGCTCCTAAAGTTATATCTCTCACCAAAAGTCTCTTTCTCTCTCTCATCAATTTTGTTCCCAATAGGTTGTATCAAGACATCCACCGCTCGACAATTCTATCCATGGCTGAGAAGGTAGTCATAATCTTCTCGATCACTTTGTTATCAGAGAGAGTATATATTTAGGGTTATTGATCATTTCTATTGTTTGATCATGTCCAATTTGGTTGAATAATCATATTGAATTGCAGTTTTGGGCTTTTATAAATTGAGTTGTTGTTTGTGGATGAAATGAAACAGGTGACGATTATGGTGCTCAAAGTTGATCTCCAGTGTCCTTGCTGCTACAAGAAAGTCAGGAAAATTCTCTGCAAATTTCCCCGTGAGTTTTTACCCATCCTTGCACATTTTTCTCAATACTTGTATGTATCTACGCCTACGTACACATTTAAAACAGCATCTTACGATAATATCCACATTACGTACATCATTTTATTTTATTTTATTTTTGTGGTGGCAATTAGTAAATGATTAGTCTTTTCTATAATGCACCGCACCATCCATCACTAACCATAGCACAGATATCTACTTTATTCTATTCACCATTTCAATTTTCTTTTTTGATTGCCGAGTTGATTAAATTATTTTGCCATGTTAAAACTATTTGGGACAAGAGAAATTAGAGACCAGATATACAATGAAAAGGAAAACAAGGTGAGAATCACTGTGGTATGCTGCGACCCCGAGAAAGTTCGAGACAAATTATGCTGCAAAGGTGCAAAGGTCATCAAAAGCATCGAAATCGTTGACCCTTCCAAGCCCGAGAATATCAAAGATGTTGTGACTGAAGAGCTCAAGAAACCTAAGAAGAAGGTCACGTTCGCTAACCCACTAGAGCTGCCCGAAAAGCCCAAAGAAAACCCTCCGCCGGAAAAGCCCAAGGATGCTCCAAAACCGGAGCCACAAAAACAACCGGCCCCGGCCCCGGCCCCAACTCCGACTCCGCCCGAGCCGATAATGGGTCCGGGCCCTTGCGGGTACCAACCAGTTTTTCCGGCGAGGACTTGCTGCGGGCAATGCTCGCAAGGTTATGGTGGGGGGCCATGTTACTTTGGGTACGGGGTAGCGCCGCCGCCGCGGCAGCAGCCATGCTATGATGGTTACTATGGGTACGGATACCATGATAGGCCCTGCCACGTGACGAGATGTGACTACTACTTAAGCGAAGAGAACCCTCAAGCCTGTTCAATCATGTGATGTGTGTACATGTTCATTTTGTTGTTGTATTGTATAAAGGGTAAACGAAGACGAAGCACCATATGCGGCCATTTCTACTAATAAAACTAGTCCAATAATTTTTTAATTAGTTTTGGCATTATTTTAGGGGGTTGTTATTGTTCTTTGTCTGTTAATGGATTATAGTACACAACGGGCTTCATTATTTTAGGGGGTTGTTATTGTTTTAGGGGGTTGTTATTGTTCTTTGTTCTTTGGCATTCAACGCTCACACAACGGGCTTCATTGAATTCCATATACCCCATTTTTAATGGTTTGCACAAAACATGTTCAAGTTATATAATTTTTAATGGGGGTATATAGTTATGTCATTATTTATAAACATAAAAAATTACTTATATTTTTCTTATTTGAATCCCTAATTCGCATTATATTAGTTATCTTTATCATATTCTCTCTTTCCCATTAACAATGTCCAAAAATCACTTTTAGATTATTTATAATGCCTCAAATTCAAAAAATATCTAAAATTATTTTACAAATGAGGCCCCTTTAATTTATAGCAACAAAAACTGCAATCTTTGATAAATCAGATTGTTGGGCTAAATTTACTGTGGCATGCGCATATAGTGTATGGAATATCTGGTGAGAGTTGTAAATGAGTTAATATGATCTACTTTACTTAAATCTTGGCTGTAATGACTCAAGCTCGAGTTTGGCGATAATCGGAGCGTTTATTTGTGAGCAAGCTCGTTAAACTTGAAAATATATAAATTTATTTAGTAGATATAAGTAGTAATACTTGTATTAATTCTCTAACTAAGTTTACTTATGTTAAGAGAATAATGAATTTTATTAGATATGTGATAATATATAATATTTATTGTAAAATCATTTATACTTCAAAAGGAAAAAGAATATTTTAAATGTAAATCTAAATTTAAAAAGTTTATTTCAGCTCGACTAAGCTTATGAGTTTCGAAATACGCGGTTAATGAAGCTTAACGTTGACTCGATGGTTTTAAAAAAAAAAAAAAAAAAAAAACTAGCTAAACATGAGCATGATAGTATTTGACTTGCTTGGTTACACCCTTGCCCATTCTTCTAGCTAAGCTGCAGGCCGAAATTAATTGGATCAGAAATGTCTAAATTCTGATCATTATCCATTTATCTTCAGAATTAACATTTAAAACCTTCGGGATAGAAATTAAATTCATGGAGATAAATATTTTTGAAATCTAATCCATTTTTTCATTATTTTCCCCACTATTTGCGAATTTCCTAGTTAGTTAAATTTCATTGCTAAGCTACCTATTAAAAGATTGAGTAAAATGCAGTAACAGAGCCGCTGATGGTAGTGGTCCTGGCTAGATTTTTGCTACCACAAAAAATATTACATTGAACGGCTTGTAAGAGAGCTGTCTTGGTGATGCGAGTTCTTAATTAAGAGCGACCCTAACTTAATTAATGACTTTCATATGGCGTCATTATAATAATACTATATACTAATTAATTTTAGTGTCATTTAGTTACAGTAGACAATAGGATTTTGAAGCAAGCACAACATGCATGTACATGTATTTCAGTACTATATTGAGTACTTTGGTGAGAGCTTTTGATGGAGATCCATGATTATCAGTATTTTAATTATTAGTTCTTTTATTAATTTATGTCTTTCGATTCAATTGACAATCAATGAAATTTCATTTCTATCTGCATTATCTGCATTCTCTTCCGGTATACTTTCTTTCACATTACATATAAAATTTTCTGAATCAAGTTGAGATTATCATAAAAATGGGATCCTCAAGAAAAATGGGTGTTATGTCTTTCTGACTTTCTCCTCCTAATTTGGCTGTTAATTTGGCATCCCTAACAATTCTAGTTCTGCCATTGTTGAGACACTAGTATATTCCCAGTAGTTGACTTTCGAGTTTAACATGAACTTTGCCAATCTTCAAAGAGTTTGACTTTCTAGATGGATTAGTATTAATTATTTATGCTTCAAAGAGTCAACCTCAAAGGTGCATTGCCCCCTCTAATTATTTCGAGCTGCGGACAACGAACAAGCATCAAGGTGGGATGCACGTTTTCTTTAGTGGCCGAGACGTGATATTAGCATATGCACATTTCTATATGTGTACACACACACACTCGTATATATATATATATACACTTGCTTATTCTTTCACTACACATATTCAAAATGGGGAATTGCATTGGTTCAGCATGTGCATTGCCTTCCAACAACAAGAAAGTGAGACCTGATGTAGATGATCAAGAACTCAAGGCTTCGGCCAGGAAGCAGAGCTCAGGCGGCCCGGAGACAGCTGGAATTTGCGGTGGGCCATTGCCTCTGTCTGCATTGCTCAAGTCAGGAGAGGTGCAGCCTGAGAGTTGCCAGAGAATGAAGATAGTGGTGAACAAGAAACAGCTGCAGCTGCTAATTGCAAGCTTGGAGGAGCTCAGGTCGAGGCACATTGTGATTCAGTCAATAGGAAAAAGGGGCAGGAAATGGAGGCCATCTTTATCTACAATTCCAGAACTGTAGAGTGAAGATGGAATTTCAAGTGTTTCTTAGCTAGCGTAGCTTTGCAACCCTGGTTTTCCGTGTGAAAATTGAGAGGTGGTGTGCCTTTTTGTTGTGTATTCTATTTTTATATAAACAACAGGTGACATGCAGAAATTAGGAAAGAGAAGTTGTTAAGATAAATGTGTCATCTTGAAGATTCTTAATCATAGTATTGAGATGAGATATTTATTGCTCATTGCTGTACAAATGAACAAATAATTTATTGAATACTCGGGAAAATGGCTCTGTACAGACATATACAGGAAAATCAAATAAATATGGGAAGAATGCACCCTACAACTCATGAAGCAAGCTACTAGCTAGTCACTCACCATTTCACAGCTCTAATATTATTTCTGCTGTCTAGCATTCATGCAAATGGAGCCTGCCTATTAACATCACAAGTCATCAAACCCTCTCTATCATTCTAGAGACTTCCTCATTCCCAGCATTGTATCTTCAGGAGGCATTCATAGACCTAATCAATTGAAACAAACAGGCATCACAAATCAAGAAAATTTGGCACGTCTCATGGGAAACACCGAGGTTACTGCTAACCTTTTGGATGAGTTTGTGCTCGTTATCTTCTCATCCAGCTTTGCTAATGCTGAATCCTTCTCTCTCATTGCTGCTTCTCTCTTCATTTTCTTGGACTCCACTTCTATGGCTCTAGCCAGTGTTTCGACCTTTTTCATAAGCAACTGTAACCAGATACACCTTGTCTGATGATTCAACACTATCTCAAAGCAGAGGTACTATAGTGTGTGTTTGTGTGTGAGAGAGAGAGGAGTTGCTAGTAACCTCGGTACCTTGATTTCTTCATCTTTAGAATGCAGAGTCATGTCTTTTATGTCAGAGGACTTCCTCAAGTATATAACTTCTTTCTGAAGCCTGTCGTACAAAATTCCTGATACCATATCTTCATCATCTATATCAGCTATCTCCAAACCTTTCGTCTCTTTGTTGCTGCCGGTTACACCTGTTGTGTTTCCCATTTCTGTAACTTCATCTTTGCTCTGTATTTTGTCATAGGCCATGGTGGTCTTGTTGGTCTCTGCATTTTCCTTTCCACTATTGTCAATAACCTTGTTCCGGGAAGCCCACAGACTCTTCTTCGACAAACTTTCAGATGTGGAATTTTTCTTCTTCAAGCTATTGACAGGCTTCATTTCTGCATTAACCGTTGTCTGTTTTTCATCCAGCATCTGTATTGCACTTTTAGTGTTTGTAGATCCCCTCTGTTGTGACGTGGATCTCTTCTTTGTTCTGGTATTACTTGATAGGATTCCAAAGAAATTGCTAGACTTTGCATTCTTGGGGGATCCGTTAGTATTGATAGAGAACAAAGATGCATTCTTTAAGCCTTCTTCAAGTGTCTTCAGCCTCAACTTCAACTTCTCCTGAAAAAATGTTTTGGCATATTTAGGTCCCAGGAATAGTTAAATATTTATCAAAAGAATTTGTAGATGGAATGATATCTGAAGTGTCACCTTGACTTGCGCCTCAGCCTTGGCAGCTCTCTCTGAGATTGCTAATTTGTCTTTTAACTTCTGCATCTCTGCCTACAACACATAAATCTTACAATCAAGAAAAAAGCTAAAAATTCAATGCATTCATCTAAGAAACCAAGATTTAGCTATATATTAACTAAGCTGATTGAAACCTCAACATGATCTGGTATACCTGCAGCAGCCTTCTCTCTTCTAGCCATTGTTTAATGGGCATAACTTTGTCGTTCTCATCTTTCCACTCATTAGCCACCACCGTTGCTACTCGGTTTGCTGAAACCTTTGTTCTTGCTAGTTCCCTTTCTAGAGTCCTCTTCTCGTCCTACAAAGTTGAAGAAATCGAGACATTTAACATCAGTCAATATCCGTAGTAGACATTCTTCCTTACATTAAGTTCAGATATCCGTCTCTTGTAATCACGGATAGTATTGGCTGCTGCTCCACCAGCAAGTATGGCCTCCTCGAGCTCCTTGATGGTTTGACTAAGCTTTTCAACCTCTAAAACCTTGTGTCTATTTGTCTTATCAAGTATTTTATTCTCCTCCTGTAAACACACACACATATACATATATATGCACGCTACTTAGAGATTTGGAACTTATATATAAGCCTCATAGATGTGATCTATATATATCATACCTGGCATATCTCAATTTGCCTCCTAAGCTCAAAATTGTGGTTTTGAACCTCCTCGACTATCAATGCTCTTTCTAGGGCACTTCTCAGTATTTTCTCAGCTTCAAACAACGCTGCTTCTTTGGATTTTGTAAGACGTTCAAGTGCCCTCTTATCCTCCTGTAATGCTGCAACCTGAAATGTTTCAAAATAACCAATGTAATCTCAATATATCACTACATTAGTATTTTATAGTACATTTGTGAAGATAGAGAGAGGCATCAGACAAGAAATTTTTCCTTAACATCATTCGTATTACCTCATTCTTATGCATCTTCAGTTCAGCCTCTAGAGGAGCAATGACCAACTCGATGGGAATAGAATCATCATCTTTTTGATTGGCGTAAACTCTTCTAAGAGTTGCTTCAGCTGCATATTGTGCAGCCAGCGCTTCCTTCTTTTCATTAGTGAGCTTCTTGATGTCAAGATTCTGCTTTAAGTAGACGCAAAACATTTAATCATCGCTATTATATTTCTATTGTGAAAGACAAGTAAAAAGATATTAAAGTTAACAAGACATATATATGCAGCATGTGCTGTATCTATAATCCATTCAGACCTTCTTCTCTAGATGGTTTCCGTTCAATCTTAGCTTCTCTTCCAACCTTTTGACTTCACTTCCAAGCTGGAAAAATGAATAGAGTGCTGCGTGAGGAAGCAATCATGATGATATATAATCCAGCGAAGGTCAGATAAGTCCTAAAACATTCCTTTTCATTTTTCAAACTGCAGAATCAACTGCAATTCTACTATTCATATCACACATATATATATATATATATATATATATATATATATATATATATATATATATATGGCATATCTAAAATATT
>JAYDZE010558788.1:0-12847 GCA_034509125.1 Monilaria moniliformis | reverse complement strand
ATATTAAATATATTTATAGTATTAATAAATATTTATAATATAAAAATTATTTATAATATTATATAATTTCGGTATGACTGTATGCCGTACTGAAATTCGATATGCCGTAATTCACGGTATACCGGATTTCGGTACGGCATACCAGAATTCGGTATGCCGTAATTCACGGTATACCGAATTTCGGTACGACATACCGAAAATACGGTACGGTAACAATTTTGAAAATTCTGCATACCGAAATTTCGGTATACCGAAAAATTCGATAAGGTAACGGTATGGTATTTACTCATACCGACATTTACGGTACAGTATACGGTATGACAGTTTCAGTACGGCATGACCCGCCCCTAATAAAAAGTAATTCCAAAAATGTCTCGGTTTTTCGACCATTGATCTCGTATTAGTTAAAATTCCAAAACTATGAATTTGAACATATGCATCAACAACCGAAATATTGTCAAACTTGAACAAAAAATCCATCAATATGTAGGATTTATATCAACCCAAAACCCCCCACTCATGATTGAAGGAATAAGCTCCAAAAACACCATCAATTATTATTATGGACCGCACGCGTCTTGAATCTCAACTCTAAAATTAATGATGTAATTTTCGTCTAACTCCAATAGTGGCCGCAAATTGGAAGGGTTCAAATCTCAACTCTTCAGACTTCAGCCCCCAAAAAGCCCGAGCCCATACAGCTTCCAACTTGAATCGGGCCCGGCCCATCACGTTTAAAGCTCATCCTATTCTCTATGAGAAGACGACCACAACACTGACGAACTCCAACTCCAAGTCGCTGACTCGCCTAGCTATCGAAAACGGCGCGCCTAGAACCCGAATTCGTTTAAATCCGACCCCTAATTCTTCGTGTAAGATCTCTTCTCCCAGCTCCAATCCATCTACTTTGTGTTGATTATAGAAATGCAGAACAGCTAACACAACGTAGGTTAAATTGGAAAAGTTGTCGTCTGTAATTCTCAAAGATGATTTAGTTTTTAGCTTGCTGGTGAAGCTCCTTCGATTTCGACAAGTCATTTTTTATGCGATCCAGATGCTTTTTTCCGTTTTAGTCGTTTTTTGTTGGATTGACGGGTGATTTTCATGAGTTTGGGGGAATTTAGGGTTTCTGAACACGTTGCCTCGTCTTTGCTGGTTAATTTGATGTAACTTTTCCTTAATTCGTGGATTACTCTTTGTTTCACACAGTGCAGCTTAGTTAATCTGATGCGTGTGTGAGTAAGCTCTTTGTGCATTTGTTTCTTGTTATAGATGGACTACTTTATTTCTGAAATCTAAAATTCAAAATTCTAAAGCTTGTTGAACTGAGGAAAAGGTAAATCCAAAGTTCTAAGTTGAACAGGAATTCAATTTGTTAATATTCATTGACGATCCTCTCTATCTCTATCTCTCTCTATAGTTGGCTGAGCTGCGGCGAAGTTGGTAAAAGTTGAAAAAAAATCAACGATAATGGTGAAGCCGAAAATTGCGCCGTCTATGCTGTCGTCGGACTTCGCAAATCTGGCGTCCGAGGCGGAACGGATGATTCGATGCGGCGCGGATTGGCTGCATATGGATATTATGGTACTTTTTTTTCCTCCTTCTTTCGATTTCTGTTCCGTGTGTGATCGTGTGGATTTTTGCTATTGAACTGAAATTGAGTTTTAACAGCCCTGAGTTATTCGAGAAATCAATTTCAATAGGTACAAAAGAAATTGAGCTAGAATCATTTGCATTTTGTAACTTAATGTTAGCTTATTGTGCTGAACTCACTCTAAGCGCGCTGTTATTGATCTGAAATTGAGTTCGAACAGCTCAAGTTATTACTCAGTTCAGTTGATTTCAATAGGACCGAGGTTTATATCTCTTCAAACTTTTGTACTGAGCTCAGAGTTAATTCTGGTTTGTTAACTTAATGTGCATGAGATGAAGAAGGTTATGTGAAACGACCACCTCATCAAAAGTTAGACTTGGAAGAGCATAGTACCGTTTTGATAATTCTCTAACTAGTCGAACATTTTCATCAAGATTTTGAAATGATCGACTGATGATTGTTGAGGATATCGTGGCATTTACACATGAATAGGTAACATAAATCAGTACACATTGCGAATTTATTGCATAGAAAAGTGAGATACTATTGCTTTTTGTGAATCTAATGCTAGTTTCCTAGGTGCATGTGACCTATTAAAATTTCTGCCGCTAACTTAGTTGTAGCGATAAACATTCGTTGTGAATTTGGTACGCTCTATAACTGATTTCTGGTTTGTTGCAGGATGGGTAGGTTTTTACTTCTTACTCGGTTGAAGAATCATCTATTTCAACTGCTGACGATGATCATATACCCAGCTTACAAAATATCCAAGATGTTACTAAGTCTTTACCTCAATGGAATTTAACTATCGGATTATTTGAATTGATGTCGGTGTCATGTTTTACAGTCATTTCGTGCCAAACCTCACAATTGGGGCTCCAGTGATAGAGAGCCTGAGAAAGCACACACAGTAAAGACTTCATCCCTTCCTCAAATACCAACTCAAAATATGACTTTCTTGCATTCTGATGTTCTCTTTTTTGACGATAATTTTGGAAATTCTTACTTTTCAGGGCATATTTAGATTGCCACTTGATGGTAACAAATCCTATAGATTATGTTGAGCCGTTTGCAAAAGCGGGTGCTTCTGGTTTTACGTTTCATGTAGAAGTCTCTAAAGGTGGATTTTCGCTCTCTGAACTTTGTCAGTTTCTCTTATTCTGGTTGCTCAATGTCTAGAAGAATAGAGCCGTACATCATCAGATGATAACCTACTTGTGATTGGGTACACCTACATTATGATCAGATTCTGCCTAAGGTTGATAGTAATGAATTAAACATGTTCCGTTTTGGCAGATAATTGGCAAGAGCTTGTGCAGAAGATCAAATCAAAGGGTATGAAGGCTGGCGTTTCCTTGAAGCCTGGAACCCCGGTTGAAGAGGTGTTCCCACTGGTATGTAATTCTCAATATAATTACTTAAGTGGTGTATAAATGAGTTCATGAGTAAGATTTTCGTCTCTAATTTGGCTTTCCACATGCACAGCTTGATGATGAAAATCCTGTGGAGATGGTTCTCATTATGACTGTAGAACCTGGATTTGGTGGGCAAAAGTTTATGCCAGAAATGATGGATAAGGTAAGCGAACCATTATTCTCCACTCCAACGTTTAATTTTTTGTTGACCATTTTTCTTTTTTCACATCACAATAATCTACCAAATTTCAGGTGCGTGTTCTGCGGAAGAAGTATCCATCACTTGACATAGAGGTGAATGTCTATGCCTAAACAAATTTCAGTTTTCTTACTATATGTGTTAACATTCTTATAATATTAATCTATTTCAACGATAGGTTTACCATAGTTTTAACAGCCAATGAGTGTTAGGCTTATCAACATTTACCTTAGAACTCAAGCTGTGGAAGTAACTGATCCGTAGCTATACTCTGAAATAGAAATGATTAGTAACATGAGTTACGCTCGTTTATAGTCTATAAGACAAAAAACATTTGAATTTGACTAGGGATTATCGGATTGTATCCAAAACGATCGAGTCATCTAAATCGAACCACTTGATCACCGATGAAAATTTGCTTCTCCATAGGTCGATGGTGGTTTAGGACCTACGACAATTGATGTGGCTGCTTCAGCAGGAGCAAACTGCATTGTTGCAGGAAGCTCCGTATTTGGAGCTCCAGATCCTGCTCATGTTATATCACTACTGTCCAAGAGTGTAGAGAATGCCCAGAAAAGTAGTTAGCTACTTTGAGGATTAGGATGGTGGCATATAATCGATTGCTTTGAACTGTATTACGGTCTAATTTGGGATTATAATGTAATAAATTGAAATACATCTATGTCAACTTTATTACCATTTTCATATATTTTTATCAGAGTAAAAAGGTGAAGACATTGATTGTATTGTGATTCAGGTGCCAGAATGGTTTACAAAAGAAATTTCTAGTTTCCTCGTATTGAGTTTCGATATATGCTGTATTTTCATGCAACCCAACTTGTTTTTTGGTGGGTCTGACCATGATTCCGGGAAATCCTAGAGCTTTTGGGCCAGCTTGAAAATTTATAACTTAGATCCGGAGGCGGCGCAATTGGCATGGGCTTGGCCTACACCCGATCTGGCTTTACCATTTAACACGAAATGGAATAGTGGTCTCCTTCAAACCTATAGATACTAGTAGAATTCTGCTGCCTAGTTCTTAATTCTTAATAATGACCTACATAAAAAAATGAATAAAGGCTATGCAGCCATAATGTATTGATAGATCTGTAATGGTGAGATATCTCTGGATGTGTGCATGATCACTAATTACGACACCCCATGTACCTATGTGCAACTTGCAAATCCAATCATAATTTCAAATATCAAAGGTTATTAAGAGCAGAAACCAAGAGTTCCCCGTAAATTGTTTAGTCTCAATGAATAATCATTATCACATTTATCAATGCATAAAGATATCTTGTTACACCTAAACCCAAGATTTCAGTCGCCCTATTCCCTTCTAATTCTGCTGGTTATAGATCCAATTCAGTCCCCACTCTCGAAAACTAGAAAATTTTCATTAAATGCCACATGATCACAAAACATAACCATGGACGATTGTCCAAACAGAGAAAAATATCGATTCGCCCATTGGCCCAATGTGGATGACAGCAGATTACGTGGCCCTCGCCGCAGCCGGGGTTCTCCTCATCACCGCCACCGTAGCAACCATTTTCTTTCTCATCAAGAAGATGAAAAGGCTGAGGAGAGAGAATTCAATCAAGCACGAGGCAGATTCCGAGCTGCAGAGGCTGAGCTTAAGCTTCCGTACCGCAACAGACAACAAAGTCTCCTTGGACGGATCTCACTACAACTTGAACGATCCAGCCACCGACGCACACAGCAATCTCATTAAAAACTACAAATTCGAACATCTACACAAGGCCACGCAGTTTTTCAGCTCGAGCAACCTCATCTCCGGCGCCGTCTACCGCGGCCGCCTCGATGGAGAAGATGTCGCGATCCGCCGCCTCCCGAGGCATACTGTTTCGAGAATCGAGTTTCATCTCGCGAATCAGAGGATCATCGATCATCCCAATTTAATTAGGGTTTTAGGGACGTGCGCGGCCGATGATGGTTCAGATTCGTTCCTAGTTCTTGAGTACGCGAGCAACGGCTCGCTGCGCGATTGGATCCACGGGGGTTTGGCGATGAAGAACCAATTCATCGCGTCGTGCGATAGGTTTTTGAATTGGAAGCGGAGGTTGAATATATGTCTGGATGCAGCGAATGCGATGCAGTTTTTGCACAATGCGGTTAATCTCTTCCACATACGTTTGAGCGTGGGTAATATATTCCTCGGCGAGGAATTCAACGCAAAAATCGGCTGTTTGGGGCTCTCTCTCTCTCTAGAAAACAAGAGAGAGGAAGGATGCTCGGTCGCGGCGCCGGAGTATGTGAGAGAAAGAGTTGTTTCGCCGAGCGTTGATGTCTTCGCGTTCGGGGTGGTGCTGCTGGAGGTTATGTCGGGGCGGCCGCCGGCGAGGATCTGCGGCGGAGGGAAGATTTCCGATGAGTTAGAGAGGGTTTTGGGATCGGAAGATGCGGAGGAATTGAGGGGCTGGATGGATTGTAAGATGGGGGAGGGGTACTCGATTGATGCGGCGGTGGAGGTGGCGAAGCTCGCGAGGAGTTGTGTTGAGGAGGACGCGGCGGCGCGGCCTGGCGCTGGGGAAATCGCGGCGAGGCTGCTGAATCTGGTGGAGGAGTTGGCGGCGGAGGGTTGAATGCGGGAAAGGAAACTTCTTCATTTGTCAAAAGTGGCGGGTTAAAGTTTATTTAAATATTAATGACGGAGAAAAAATAAACTACTTTTGGTATATTTCCACGTCAGAATAGTAGACTTGGCGTTTTTGTTTAAACCTGCATCTTTGTAATTTATGTTTTGCTTACGTTTTATATGGAATATATCTTGTCATTTGCACGTATATACTTTAATTCAAGTTTATAGTGTTTGATTTGTGTATTATTATTATTATTATAAATTAAATATAAATTTATTAATTAAGATTATATCCAATTAGCATTTACAACTATTTTCAATGTTAATTTTTATTAATAATATATTATTAAGATTTATTGTTTTATAATCATAGAATATTGATTTTAAGCTTCTATTTTTTGGAATAAATGTTAATAGGTTAATTATTAGTGCTAATATGCCGAACTGACCGATCAAGATAGTGAAAATTAATAGTTGGTTTGAATATTAAAAAAAATTAAAATATAGCTGATTTTGTCATAAACTGACATATATGTCCTTGTTTAACTCATCTATTTTCACCTTTCATTCCTTTTTACCTCACATCTCTCAAATCAAATTTACGAGTTGTCTCTTTCTCTCTCTATTCAAAGTTTTTTGTTCTCTCTCTTCGATACTTTTATCTTCTCTCTCTCTTGACAGCATCGGCGTAAAATTAGGTTTCGAAGCTTTCTGCTATTTGATGTTGCTGGTTATCGAAAGCCTTCATCCGACGCCACCGTTATCAGCGGTGATACTATATGAGGATTGTTGTTACTCAAAGTCGACATACTTTTCTGTATTTATTTCACTTTGGTGACTAGATTTCCGGTTGTTTTTTCCATGTACATCTTCTTTCCACTTGTGATTTTTAGATCTAGAATGGTTTAAATTTGATGAATTTGAAATTCAAATCATGCATACCAACTTTGGAATGCAGTATGAATTGACCGAATTCATATGACGCAGGCAAAACATTGGTGGTTATCGTAAGCTTTCTCTAACGGTGGCGGCCGCAGTATAATACTATAAGGGACTGTTGTTACCCAAAGTCGAAAGATTTCTCTGTATTTATTTTACTCAGGGTACTAGATTTCGTATCATCTTCTCGTGTCAAATTTCTTTTTAATACTTTTGATTTCTAGATCTAGAATGGTTTTAAATTTGGTAAATTCACCAAATTCAAACCGTGCATACCAGGTTTGCTAATGCATGGTGTGATGTGGCCCAATTTATACCATGCATACCAAATTTGCGCACATACGGCCTCGGTACCGCGTGCGCTAGTTTGATATGCTTGCTATGAATTTAGTCTATCATACCATATTTACCAAACTAGCGCGGGCAATACCGAGGCCGTACCCGCGCAATTTTGGTATACGTTGCATGAATTTTCCGAATTCAAACCATGCACACCAAAGTTGGGTACAACCGTCCTCTACACTGCGCATGCTAAAGTGTATTATTTACAGATTCGTCAATTGTACGTAGTTCGGCACAAGGCAGACATGTTTGATATGTCGCACCAGGAGTAATGCACTGTCAAATTTGTTCATGATTTTACCATCTAATGGTGGCACATTAAAGATCTCTTTCACAACAATCATCAACATCATTACAGTGATTAAAACTTACATCGTCTTCAACTTTCTCATCATTATTATTAGAGCAAAAATCCGGTACTTCACTCCAATCTCGACCAAAATCATGTGACTCCCTATCATTTTCACTCAAATCGACATCATTCAAATTATCATCACTCTCATTTTGCACATTTACATTTCTTGAAGTTGGCGCATTCTCCATATCCAGTTAAAGTAAAGGTTGAGGTCCCAGTTGATGCAATGTACATGTATTTTGAGATAATGGTTGAGGTCCCCGTTGAGATAATGTAAATGTATTTTGAGGTAACGATTGAGATAATGTACATGTATTTTGAGAATGATTGACAACAAGTGGACACACATTATTTCTATGTGAAACCGCATCATAAAACATAGGCTTGTCCTCCAAATAAGACAGCTCAAAATCATATGTGATCATCATTCTCATGGTTTCATCTGAGGACTGCATTAATGCAAATATGACATACATATATATACTCTTATCCTTCATTAAACACAATTCAATCTTACATAATAAAAATGCATATGTTATACCACCTGTCGGTATATGCATAAACTCTTTTTGTCCATCCTCGTATGTGTTATTAATTCATAGCCCTTCATAAGCAATAATAACAAATTGTCCCCATCTGCAAGAAACAATTTTGCACAAATCAATATTCCATACCATCGTTACCAAATTAGCGTCCGCAGAGCAGAGGATGGCCGCACCAAGGTTTGGTATGCATAATATGAATTCGGCTAATTCATACAATGCATACCAAACTTGCGTGCGTACGGCGGGCACTGCGCGCGCTAGTTTGGTAGAGATGGTATAAATTGGCCGAATTCATAGCAAGTATACCAAACTAGTTGTTCATAGCCCAAAAATGTCTCACATTGCGCCTATAGCATCAAGTAACGATGTTAATAATAAAAATTTGAACTTAAGTTGAAAGAAAGTTGAAAGATAGTTAAAATCAAGTAATTAACAACTTACAACTTGGGCTCTTTCTCTTTCAGATAATTGTCGAAAGACCTTTTGGCTCAAATATCATTGGGGAGGTATGGACATCTCAGTGCAACAGATGAATTCATCCGTCGAGTCGGTCTATGTGCTGCTGGTGCTGATGTTGCTACTTCTGCTTCGATTGTTACTGTTGCCGCATCTAGCTCTAAATGAGAGGGTTGTAAGACGATGCAAGAAGTAGATTGTCCCATTTCTGAAAACGTCCGGAGAATGTTATCGCTTATATTCTTAATCAGAGACCTATGTTGGCTCGCAAATAGATATCTTCCATTCTTGTCCTAGTCATTTTCGCAACCTTTCTGCTATCATGTCCAGTTTTTTTCTGGATGAACTTTGCCAATTCAAGCCCAACCCTCTTGGTAGTTGTTCTACTATTTTCTTTGTACATGTCCTAGCCCTCATCGTAGCCTCTTCTGCTATAGCTTTCCGCTTTTTCTGGAGGAGCTCCGCCAATTCAAGCCTAACCCTCTTAGCAGATGATCCAACTATATTCTGGAGGAACTTTGCCAATTCAAGCCCAACCCTCTTCGTAGTTGTTCTACTATTTTCTTTGTACATGTCCTAGCCCTCATCGTAACCTCTTCTGCTATAGCTTTCCGCTTTTTCTGGAGGAGCTCCGCCAATTCAAGCCTAACCCTCTTGGCAGATGATCCAACTATATTCTCTGTATCTGTCCTACACCTCTTCACAATTTCTTCCACCAGGGCGCCCCTTTGTGAGTGTACTAAGGATCACCGGGTCGTCATAGCTTAGGACAAGGGATCGAGGGCCTCCAATGAGCCGAAGAAGGATTTAATTATCTACATCAGTCTTTGTAGAAGTTTCGGCATATACATGTACTTCGGGATGAAGCATTCTGATATAGTCATTGCCAGAGTATTGGAAGGCAAATGATGTGCCTTCTTCCTTGGTTTTCTTCCGAAACTTGCTCTTCATCTCCCTATCATCTTAAGATAGCATTGGTACACCC
Source organism: Monilaria moniliformis (assembly GCA_034509125.1). NCBI lineage: Eukaryota > Viridiplantae > Streptophyta > Magnoliopsida > Caryophyllales > Aizoaceae > Monilaria > Monilaria moniliformis. The sequence goes on along the minus strand of JAYDZE010558788.1, from coordinate 3,412 downwards.
TATAAGTTAGAAGAGAAAATGTAAAAAAAATACAAACCTAAAAGTTATAAAGGACTTTGCAGTTTCAGATTTCCATTGACAGACAAGATATTCTCATTTTTCTTCTCGTATGCAAACCTCAACATAAGAGGTCGGTTGTGCCTGATCACCTTGTATCCGATGGTGCGGCCTACGTCCGGTAAACAATAAAAAGTCCAAGCTAAGAAATCAATAATGTTTCCTTTTAAATTGTATCATCTTGGCCCGCGTTTTGTCCTTTGCCAACAGTTCGTCGGACCTTGGTGATGTTGTCAAACAATATCTGATAATAGAAGCTGCCCCACAAAAATTTCCCCATTTCCGGGTGTTTTCCAGCAAAACCTACATCCAATCTTCGATTTTGAGTTTTGCGACATAAAAACACAAAATAAAATGGATTGCAATCAACATTTGTGCAATCTTCACATAGCCCACACAAGATGCACCACCATAAAATTTTTTATAAATAAATCTCGAATAAAAGCCCTCCTCCAGTAATTTTAGCAACGTGGAGCAACCGTGTGTAGAGAGAATCCAATAAAATATTATACTCGCGGTATGGGTGAAATGTCGCTGGGCAAACCGTAGGCATGCCATCAGCACAAATTCCACGCGCGAAAATTGAACAATTTCATCTCCAACTTTAAAGAATACGACCATCATATCTTAGCCTCTGGTCGCTTTTACCCGCCTCAATACCATGTAGTGTCCCGCCATGCCACTCCTGGTGATCTGGCCGGGTAGTTTGATGAAATTTCCAATCACGGATTTCTCAATCGTTGACAGTGCATCCCTCCTAGTACTTAAAGAACTTTTTTGACATCTCCAATCAAAGTCTCTTTGCCGGTGAGATGTACCTTGTGGGGATTGTCAATCAACTATTCTTTTATATATTTGAAGCTTTTAACCTATGCAAGATCAATAAATGTGAATTTAAGGTAAATATTTGAACTCTTTATGAATTTTTTGTTAATTATATGTGATGTGGTATAAGGCACGACCTGATCGACTTCATATCAGACATACCAAACCCCCACGCGACGCCCCTAACACAACGTGAGCATGGTTGGTATGCTTGATATGAATTGGCCAATTTCGTACTACACTTACCAAATCAACGCGTGAGCAGGTTTTGTATGCCTGGTACAAATTTGACCAATTTATACCTCATATACCAACCTTCATGCGGACGGATTTAGTATGCTTGGTACGAATTCATCGAATTCTTACATCATACCACAACACCCTAAATCCTAAAAATTAAAAAAAAAAAATCCAACAACACAAAAAAACTATAATGATCTTTAACAAAATTGCCCAAAAAACTGGAATGATCTTCAACAAAAAAAAAACAAAAAAAAAACTAAAATGATCTTTAGCAACACCAAAAAATTTCCAACAACAACAACTATACCAAAAAAAAAAAATTAAACAAGTGTGCGCACAGATTCTATAAAGGCCGACAACGTCACCATTTTGAAAATGTAAAAAAATACCATAAACAAATCAGTGTTTAGGTTAGCAAACGATGCCACCGTCGACAGACTGCATTTTACAGTTGGTTTAGAAGTGTATGTGTTTGTAGGCGGCGGTGTCGACGTATTGCATACTACAATTTCGAAAGTATTTGAGTTTCTTGGTGGTTGCGGCGGTGGCGAGTTCATTCGGAAGCCATTGTCAGCATTTGATGGAGCAACGATTTGATTACAAGCACACACACAGAGAGAATTAGAGAGGGAATGAGAGAGAGAGAGAGAGAGAGAGAGAGAGAGAGAGAGAGAGAGAGAGAAATGAGCGCCAGTAAAATTTATGGCATCGAGAAAAACAGCTCGTATTCACCAGGTGATTTCTTGTTAAAAAAATTAAAAAAATTAGCTAACTATTAATTTTTTCAAGTTCACAGCTAACTATTAGTTTCTATTTTTTGATGAGCTAGTACGTATATTATCTTTAATTAATATTCGATTAATAATTTTAGTGTTAAACTAATGAATGTAACAGTAGGATGTAGTAAATATTTGGATAGAGAATCCAATTCAAAAATATGATAGGATAAAAAGTTTGTACACGTTATATATTGTATGATTATAGGTTTATCCGGTGTTTAATCGGTCTTCTGACGTTTCTTTGTATTAATAAATAAAATTCTTTTAACATCAACAAATAAATAAATACTAAAATATAATGGGATTCGTAAATGAACAACATGTACCTATCATACTATATGTTGGATATTTTAGTGTAATTGGGTTAACTAAAGTGATCAATCGTCATAATAATACTTCATATAAGTTCGGAGGTGCGGAGTGCACACTTATATGAATTTTTTATGATCTTAGGGGTTCGCCCTAAGGGACGGGGGTCCGGGGGCAGCGCCCCAGGAAGCGGGGTCCAAGGGGTGGCGTGGTGATCAATTGCATACATCACCACACAAAAACCATTTTGATCCTTTGATATCGTGCATTAATTACTAAACAATTGCATATATTTTTTTAATTTTTGTAATAGCATTATTTTGCTCGAATTTACAAATAGGTAATTAATGACATGGAATTTGATTAAGAATGGTATTATTTGGATCTGTTGTGTTTATATTTATACCCTATATATAGAAGTTAATGACGTAAATTTTCAAATAAAATATAAATTGAATGATATTGAATCAAATATAAAGAAAATTAGAATAAATAGTCGTAACTGAATATTATAGATTTTCATATAAAATATCAAGTTGGGCCGACATCGATGAGGAATGCAGGGGCAAATAAGGAACCATTATTGATCATCTTTTTTTAAAAAAAATATATGAATTGAATGGTGTAACTTTAGATTCGAATTTGAATAAGTATAATCGATGACATCTTATGTAGTGAATTCCACATTGATCTATCTAATAAGGGTCCGTTTGATAGGTTAGATGAGATAAGACCAGATAGATAAAGTAGGATGGGCTTTAAGATAATCAATTACTGTTCCATCAAGATAATGATTTAATGTTATTGTTTGGTACGTAAGATAGAAATAGAGATAAAAATAAGGATTGTGTTTGGTATGTGAGATTGTATTATGGATAAGATGTAAAATGACACTTTTGCCCTTTATATAAATATAAATTATTTAATAAATTATAAATTATAAATTGTAATTTATTGTAATTCTTAATTCTTAATTATAAATTATGTTATATATATATTATGTTATAAATTACATAAACTACGTGAAATTATATAAATAAATTTTATAAATTAATTATCTCAATTATTAAGTATTAATCTAAATTAATATTAACTGATTACAAGATTCATTGATAAAATGCAGCCAAAGTGGTGAATAATTACTGGATAATTAATTATTGAATTAACAAGATTAATTATTAATTTATTAATTAATAACA